>JAOWBN010051042.1:0-21179 GCA_028565015.1 Pinguicula moranensis
ATTAGATACAGAAAAGAGATGAATGGACAAGATTAATTTGGTTTAGTTACACGGATTGTCAATTGTATTCGTTGGATCAGTAAAAAATGCACGGATGAGATCATTACAGGTTTAAACAAATCATAGCCACACATATTCAATACAAAAAAAAAAGGAACGGTTCAGATCACATAATTCTCATAAGGGTAATTCTGTAAATTAATGTAAGTAAGTTTGGGCATTTAGGTAAATCTACATTTAACAAAATTCTTCCCCTTACCACCCAAAATCTATACAAGCAGTAGGGTATCGAATCCCGTCTGATAAACCGACTCGAGGTTGAATTCGTCCGTAGAGCGAAGCACAGTAGCAGGTATTCATTAAAGAATTGCCTCAATTTAGCATATGTAGTATAGTGAGTGTTTTGTTTGATTTATTCTTCAATTTGTCATCTTAGAATTCAATGTTCCTTTTTCAGACAAAAATAAATAAAACTATTGCATGTGTTGCAAGTAAACAGGGTGATAGGGGTTCTATTCTACGTAATCAATTTATTTAGATTTTAGACAATAGAGGCCGGTTTATAATGGCTATTTAATAATCTTGCGGAATAGGCATTTGTATTAAGTTGAGATTAAATGCATACCTGACTTTTCAGATGGAGAAAATCATAAATAAATAGCACTAGGAAGTCTTCAACTACTTTAGCAAAAAAAAAAAAAACTTCTATAAAAATCCAAATAGTGTTACAAGTCAAATAATATGCAGAAGCTATTCCATTTATTTATTTTAGCGAAAAAGAACTTCCATAAATTTCCAATATTTTTATCCGCTACCAACTAAATCTTTTTTGACAATTCTTATGTCATCTAATATATTTAGAATTACGAACCCTATTTTTTACTTCTAGATTTGATTTCGGACCATAAATAGGGGCCAAGTACTTTTTCAACGGGTGTAGAAGTATACTTTTTTTTTTTATGTATAGGGAAGGGATGTGGAGATAATTTATAAAATATAAAATAAAAATCGAAAAAACTCGTTGAGTAATAACTTTTGTATATCTTTTAAAGGCGTATCAAGTAAAATAGCATCATCTATAAAGAAAATACAGCTCGAAAGAGCGACTCCATCCATTACTTCTTCTCAGCATCTTTTCCTAATCTCTCAGGCATCATATTGCTGTCCAACATGAGCATGACGTGACTTGTTTGCCGAGATGATTGTGAGGATGACATAGAAGAACAGTCCGGCAAACGAGAGTATCAGAGAGACGGTGGCATGGTTGCAGAATCTCGGAGTGTAGTTGCAAATCGCCATCCACGCCGCGTAGCCGTTACCGAATTTTCCCTCAAGGCCGATCGCTATCGCCGCGCCAATGCCCGCCGTCATCACCAGAGTAATCATCTGTGGAAGAAGAAAAAGAAGGATTTCGCTCATATGAATATGGAAAAAGAAGAAAAACAAAAACACGGTTTGAAGTAAAAGCGTGGTGTACGAAAAGAGCGCTTTTATGTACCATGTCAACGAGGAAGACGTAGAAATAGCAAGTAGCGGGATTCAAACTCATCACCGCGAAGGCGAATGTCAGAATTAGGGTCATAAATGAGAAGACACCAGCTATGATATTTTCGTATGCGAAGAACCTGCAAATACAAAAAATATTGACCCCTGTCTTACTGAGCCTCCTCAACTACTTGAACTGTCAGTAAAGAGTAAAATTTGCTATTATATATAAGCCTTGACCTCAGGATTGAGGTTGGAGAGCAACTTAAACCATCAGAGATCAATAAAACATTTCTATATATCTAAGAAATAGGTTTTGATATTGACTTTACTTGAATGCGGGATCCAAGGTGTATCTAGCTTCCTCCGTGACTGTGAATACGGTGGTCGTTTGCTTAGCGGACATCATGATCCCCGACGCGGCTAAAGTGACAACGATGACAAACAACCTGAGACAAATCTGGAGGGCAAGGAAGGACTTGGTAGTCTTGCTCATTACTTTGGATTTTTCTACTGCGAAAGCCATTGCAATGTTTATTTAAGTAGTTGTTTATTGCAGAAGGATAGGAGAGACGCTGAGGAATTGGAGTGAGTTAAATTGTTTTCGTGAGTGAAGATTATATAGAGAGTTCAAACATAAGGTAGGGTTTGGTAATTCTAGTTCGCTTCATAAATGATGGAGATACAAGTAATAGGGAAGACTTGCGGATAATTAATTGTATTCCTCATGCAACAACATGCAGTATTAATGGAGGATGGGAATGGGATGTTTAAAAAGTTTACAATGATCTTTGAGTTTAATTAAATTGCTTCTTTTTTTTTTCATACAACATATTTCCACTTGATATCCAGGAATTTTTATTAGCAAAAAGCACTCCTTTTGGGGGGTTGGGTGGCGGTTCCCCCTCCCAGCTCCGCCCCTGTCTGTGTGTTGTTTTCCTTCCAATCTAATCAATTTTCACTCTGGGTGTGTTTCAGTGTTTCATAGAATAAATTGATATCCCATTCTGATTGAAAATGATAGGGGCAAAAGATGATTTAGTCCCTAAATTATTTTGTTAGTTCAAATCTTTGATAAAGTTCTAACAGGAATCGGCTTATTTAGCACAAGTTATTCTGAAATCCTATATAACTTCTTTTGAAATCGCATGGCAATTAATTCTAATCCCCTAGACCCTAGTCTCTTGAACGGAATAATTCTTTTAGTCAAATTGAACGTTGATATAATTAAGATTCCCACTCTCCCTTGGTCACAAATCACAACTAGTTAGGTACAACCTCCCATCTAAAGAGTAATTAATCAGGCAGGCGTTTTATTAATGTAAACATTGATTCATGCATCTTTTATAAATTTTGATTGTTGCGCCACTAATATGAAGGAATGATTCCTCTGAAAATAGATTTTTCACGATACAATCTATTGTTTACAACTTTCTCTACAAGCTTTATATTTAGTAAAATAACCAGGATGGTTTTGTTTGTTCCTGATGAAATTGTTCATAATGGTGTTGTATAATAATAATTTAGTGTATGAGCAACAAAATAATATATATATTATCAAGTATATATTGTTTCAAGTATTTAGGTTCTCTCATAAAAATGGATAGGGTGTTGAAGGTGATATTGTGCACCGGATTAAGGCTGGGTGGTTGAAATGGAGATCGTCTACCGGAGTGTTATGCGACAAAAAAAATCTACCTAAAGTTGAAGGAAAATTTTTATAGGACACTATAAGATCGACCATGTTATATGGATCAGAGTGTTGGGCTATGAGATTGTCGCTGGTGCGAAAGTTTGAAATGACAGAGATGAGAATGTTGAGATGGATATGTGGTTGCACACAACTAGATAAAATCCTGAATGCAATTTTTCGGGGTAAGCTGGGGATCACATCTATCAGTGACAAATTGAGGGAATGGCGATTGCGATGGTTTGGATATATACACAGAAAACGTGTCAATAAGCCCGTTAGGCGAGTTGAAGGGTTCCAAGTTGAAGGAAGACGTGGGAGAAGAGACCTAGGAGGACGTGGGAGGAGCAAATTTGATTAGACTTGGCAGAACTGAACTTCTCTGAGGACATTACCTCTGATAGGACGCGTTGGAGACGCCAAATTACGGTTAGAAATATATAGGTGTATAGTTGATCGTGGGTGAGTTGTGGTAGTTAGGGTAGACTAAAGAGGCGATGTCACCACATTTATTGATCTATCTGTGTTTTCTTATGTTTATATTTATTTACTTTATCAGTACCTATATTTCTTTAATGTATTTACTTTTCTTTCTTATTTTTTTTCATTCTTTTTTTATTTTTCTTTCTTTCCTTCTTTTCTTTTTCTTTTTCCTTCTTTTAAGATTCTTCAGAGTGGGAAGTATGACTGTGTACATCTTACCCTCCCCAGACCCTGTCTATGGGCGGGATTTACTATGTATATATGTTTGATTTGATTTGGTTTATATATATTCTTTATCTCTTTTAGGATATAAGTATGACTGCATACACCTTATCCTCCCCAAACCTTGTCTACGGGAGGAATTTATTGGGTATATTTGGTTTGATTTGATTTATATATATATATATATATATATATATATATGAACATTTATCGGGAATTTGGTATTTGTTCTATTGGGAAGATGCTTGCATCATCACTGAGTCTTTGTTCTATTGGTTTTCTATTTTGCTTGATTACGTGGAATATTTTCGTTTCTATATCTTGAATTAGAAATTACAATTCCACTCCGGTTTAAGCAAAGGGGTGAAATTGATGGCTCGAAATTATTTCAAAGCAGAATTGCTATTTTAGAAGAACCAAATTTGAAATTGCTTGTTTTCGTTGGGAAAACGGCCTTATGAAAGATGACGCTTTATATGTATTACTGAAAGAAAAATTACTCTGACTACATCATTCATGGTTAACAAAGAAATGACAGGAGCTGATTAGAAATATTCCCTATTATGAAAATTCATCATAATTTTGTAATGAGCATTGCTCCAACTCAAGAGTGCAAAATAACCATTAGAGTGGGAAGATTTGTAGAAATATTCTTGATGAAAATAAGAAGCAAAAGGATGCTTCAAAGATTTTTCATTGATATGGCACCAGAAGGCATTAGCCCATACCTGTAGTATGCTAAAGCATATTATGGATTCCTATTGAATATTAAAAGGAAGCCAAGTATTCACAAGAGACTCGTAAAATCGTGAAGAGGTTTATATGCATTCATTTTATTTGCTTTGCACATGCATAATTATTCCTTATGCAACAATGAATTAAGTTGATAATCACGATGTTCTTTGATTTTTGATGTAATAAATGAGGCATATATTTGGCATATAATGCTACTACATACAATATATTTTGGACTAGTAACCTGAAATTGCAAGATGATACAAATATATTTGACAATAAAAATATATATCTTTTGCCTAAAGTGGAGAAGAGCAAATAGTATACTATCTCAAAGGACAAAGCTTATATATGAAGATGCATTAAATCTCAAGAAATTTATTAAGGATCTTCATCGAAAGATATCATATTGAGACAACAAAGTAAAGAGATATTGAGAATCTCACATCTATGGTTTCAAATTAGAAATGTGTATAAAAAAAACTACTTATTGACCTCCCGATAGTATTGCAAAAATAAAATGATGATTATGTCCACTTTAGAGTAAACCAGTAATTTACTATTAAGTTGTTTTTTTTTTTAAAGTAAACTTGCATTTGTATATGACTGTAGTATTTTAATATTGCCCATTGCAAAAGTAACTAAAACTTGAATGTTATGGGATACATGATCCAATTGTGGAACGGATTAAGCAAGAGGCAAAGCCAGGATTTTTAATCGGGAGATGAATTTTTTTGGGGTTAAGTCAAGTCAAGTCAGATCGTTTTTACAAAGACAAATAAAATCAAATATCCAAAACTTACAATTCAGGAAGAAAAACAAAAATTAATAATGCAAATAAAAGATTTTTCAGCAAATTATCTCCGATACCGATCTAGAAAAAAATTCAGCAAAATATTAAGTTATAAAAAATAATTTTATTAAAGAACTGTAAAAAAAAATACATTAAAAATTTATCATAAATATAAAAATAAAAGACTAATAGAATCAATAAAAATTAATTAATCTTCTAAGGTGTAGTACATCTTGGAGTTGAATTTAATTACTGAAGTTTGAATCCCAATAAAATAACAATTTTTTCATTTTCGTTTTAAAAAAAAAGTTTCAAAGTAGGCATTGGGATTTGAAACCGCGTTCACAAGTTTCAAAACATGAATCTTCAACAACTAATCTATATAAGACTTGTACATTATTCTTATAACATTACATTATTAAGGGGACCAAAGTATAAAAACAAATTTTTTCAAGTATAAATAAAAAAAAAAATTGAATTTTTTTGGGTGGGGGAACATGGCCCCTCTGTCCTCCCTCTCTCTGCCCCTGGGATTAAGTGGTATTCATCTACAAGTTCCAGCTTACTATTATGTTTGGCTTGAGTGGTTCAAACATCCCGATTCACTATTGACGAGATGAGTTATTAAAAATTCATAGGGTTCATCTACCGATATAGTAGAAAGTTTTCAGTCAAAATAAATTTTCATGCATTGCTTTATAAATTGAATAAGGCCAACACCAATCAAAGTAGGATATAAACGCCTGGTATCTTTGAGAAAATTCGGGATGATAAAGATCGCAATGTAGAATATTTAGATATTTTATGATTTTAATAAATGTATTGACTATGTGGTTCCGTATATGCTTATTATAGTCTCGCAACTTGTCATTTAAAAAGTATTGGGATAAATAGTGTTGGTTAATTTTAAGTATTTAATGTTTACAGCGATATTGTTCAATCGCTAATAAATTGTATTGTAGACACATAAATATGTTTAAACTCCCCATGTTGGCCTGAGGGGCAAGCAATGTTATTTTCAATAAAAGCAGTACACATTAGGCCAACAAGATATCAAGGCATCTCCTCGATTCAAATGGTTCAAGGTCAGGAACCAAATAATTTTCATCTAAAATTGAATGCGATTTATTTAATAATTGCTCCAGAACAATCACATAAAGATAGGTCCACAATTTATATATGTTGGGTATGAATCTCCAATTATTATAAAGTATTTGAAATATTTTTTTTTGTAAAGCCAAATTTTCATTAATAAAGAGAATGTACAACTTTCTTACAAAGGATAATAAAGTACAAAAAAGCAGAAATCAGAAAATACACAGTTCCTAGAGCCTCTCGCACAGGATAAGATGAGGTGGGGGCGTTCCACAACATTGATCAAGTTATAGCAGCTATGCAGGCTGCCATGTAATAGCTACAGGAGTCTTTACAGTACGAGAAAATCTAGCTCTGCCTGCACACCTTATAGAATCGTAGTCATGAGATTGTTGCTATAGTACAATAAGCAAAGACTTAATGGCTACAGCAGCATTGATCTGCTGACATACAACTATGCGAGCAGCCATACAAACTATGACACTATGAGTCTTTACCGTAGTAGTTGATACTGCTCAGTCTGTTAACCTTATAGCATCGCAGTCGTTTGATTGCTGCTCAACCCAACACAACCCCTATTTTACAAATTGCTTTGGTCCAACCTTTTTTTGAATTTTCCCTTTTTGAGAAAACAGCCACAAGGCTACTGTAAGTAGACTTAGAAGAGCATCAGAGTAGCAAACTTGTAGTTTCCCCCTTCACTAAACAAACGAGTATTTCCTATTGGTTGTCTTCGCATGAGACTGCGGTTATGAAAGGCTGATCATAACTTTGCGTTAATGACTGCAAACTTTAGGATAGCTTGGAGCTGCCAAAAGAGTGTCAAGACACTCGTGGGAACCTAACCTGCACCGCATTGAAAAACAAAAACAATAAGATGGATCAAGGCGATATAGATATAAACAGGCTTAGTGCAGTTGAGGAGTGTTCTGGTCGCTTTGCTGCTTAGCAACATTGATCCATTCCATCGGCTATGCAAGATGCAACACAGAGGACCTGATTGCTGCAGATGTCATTAGTATGAACCTCAAGAGGACACCCCTCATCATGCATACCTTATAGCTTGCAAGAAGGTTAATTGCTACTAAGCTGCATAGAAACTCAAGGGGCCACTTGTACTTGAAGACTAAAAAGTGTAGGCAAGCCTAGGGTTAAGAAGCCAATCTACAAAATTGAAGGGGAACAGGTTAGAGTGTCTACTTGCACACAGCCACAACCAAATTGAAGAGTAGGAAGTGGCCATTGGTTCCTTTGGATGAGAAGTAAGCACTATTCCTTGCCTTCCAGGTGGACCAAACCATGGCTAACCAAATTGAGTTCCAGGAAGGCACTTTGAAGCCCTTGGGGGGCTGAGGCTGAGTGCTCCAGCAAGGAAGGAACAAAAACACCTCATAGCAGTATGCACAGGATCCAGAGATAACCATGAGACAATGTCTAGCCAAAGGGAGCCGGTGAATGAGCATCCAGTGAAGAGGTGAGTGACTGACTCATCTTGGGTTCGGCAGAGAGGGCAAGGAATCTCTTGGTTAGAACTAATGATTCTTCTCCTCTGCAGAAGATCCTTAGTTGAAACTGAAAGTTGGATTAGATGCCAAGCAAAAATACAAATTTTCTTTGGGGCAAAGCTAGCCCAAATCAGGTTAGAGAGTGTTATATGTGATTGAGAGAAAGTATGTTGCTTACCTGAACTAATTGCCTTGTATACCTCACTAACCTTGTAAGTTCCATGGGAGTTAAGTTTGAATATGTACTTGTCCTTTTGTAAGGGATGTGGAATACAGTCCAGTAGGAGCCTAGATAACTCTGCAAGATCATCTAGCTCAGAAGGCCTTACCTCTCTCCTCCACCTTCAACACCAAGTCCAGTTGTCATTGACTCACTACCCAGCATCAGCTATGGTGATATCACTGCAAAGTTCATTCCTAAACAGCCTTGGAATAACATTCTGCCAAAAGAGAGTTATTTAGCCATCTATCTTTCCAAAATCTGATTCTTGTACCATTCCCCAGTTGAAGAAGAATGTTATCAGAGAACCAAAAGCAGCTCAAAACTTCTTGTAATCTAAACCATCATTCAGAGGCATAGCCATTACCTCTAGGTCTGCCAACAGAAGGACAACTTACTAAGGGAAGGGAATGAAGTACTCTGAAGCCTGTAATGTAGACATGGTTACTGCCACAATATTTTGACCCAAAAATTGCAGTAACTAATGAAGAATCATCATTCAGTAGCTGAAGCCCATATTGTTTTGTCTTGTTGTTAGAACTACCCCAGAAGAACCACCATACATTGTTTTGTCTTGTTGTTAGAACTACCCCAGAAGAACCTTCTCTGGAATTGTCAGTTGTTTGATGGTGGACTTTGGGGCACAGAAGCAAGAGAAAAAGTGGGAGGGTTGACTTGCAAGCACAGCATTAAGGAGAGTGAGCTTACCTCCAGTGGAAAACCGCTTGTGCTCCCAAGCAGAGAGGGTCCTGCTGTATCTGTCCAATACAGGCTGCCAAGAGGATTCTTTCCTCAAAAGTATTTGAATCATTGATTGGAGATCCATTTTATAATAAGATTGTCAACTGCCCTTTATATGAGACAATATTTCCAACATCTTGGGAGGAAATAAGTAGTTGAATAAGAATACTTCTTGCAATTAATTATCATTGAATAAATTAGGATCATCAAATGAACTTCAAGTTCAAAAGATAATTTATTTGCAAAATATTGTGAATAAATTGTCAGATGTATTTACTTATCGAAAAGAAGTAAGTTTGTGTTTCAACTACTAATGCTCCAATAGGAATTAATGTCACAGAAGGACAAACTTCCATTGCTAAAGAGGCTATGCATGCTTGAAGCATGGTACTCCCGGTTTCAAAGAATAAATATCCTAGAAAAGAAAATGAGCAAACTAAAAAGGGTCATCACAAGGATCTTAAAGCTCAAGAAGAGTGTGTTGACATAATTTATAAAGTCCTATACAAGTTCCAGAAGAATTTCAGGCGCCTAAAATCTAAGACATCTAAATTAAAGTGATCTCACCGACGATGTACTTGTCGCTCTGCCACTCCCCTCTTACATCAGCCATCTAGTTGTTCTGTTGGAACAACCACCTCTATCCATCAACCCTCGCTCCCCAGGGATGCCTCACTCGCCCAGGGAGCACATATTTCTTTCCCTTCTTCACTCTTTAACTCCTGCAAATCCGTTTTCACACCACCTCCATATCCACCCCTCTCTGACATGGCTAACCAGTGGACTATACCAAGTCAATAGGCAAAAAGATTGAGAAGAGTTGCAATCAAAGCTGTTAAGGTTGTGATGACTCCATGGCAAAGACATTTGCCAGCAAAAATCCATCCAGGAACATCCTATACGAAAGCACTGAGAGTTAAGAACTTTAGGCCAGTACATGTCCTACTGGGACCAAGAGAAAACTTGGTAGGAATGCCAGAAATAGAAAAGAAGATGACTTTCTTCTTTACAAACTTCCCTAATTATTGCTCCCTGGACCGGATTGAGGCCATTCTTAAGAAATAGGGGAATATCAAGAATCTAAGAATTTCCAGGAAAATCATCAACAATGGTCTACGCTTTAGATTTTTTGACTTCGATGATGTGCCTGACATGGATAATCTATTGTATCAACTCAACAATATTTGGTTGGGCTCATATAGTTGCCAAGCAAATCTAGCCGAATTTTCCAAAGAGATACCTAAAGAGAGGCCACCCCCGGTGATTATGATGTGCAGGCTGGGGAAGATCCCTACAACTAATCTGGGAAAGGTTGTGGTGGGTGAGGCATCCACCAGTGCACCACTGCTTCCACCTCCCCTGACAGTCCTGAAACAAAAAGCACTGATGGATACCCCATTGTAGCTTGGAAGGCAATACAAAATGCTCTACCAACAAAGGAGACACATTATACCTGAAGGATAAGAGGTTACGTGTCCACTCTGTCACATATAAACTAAAAATTCAAAGCATCTCTTTAAACGCTGCACAAACAATAATAGTGTTGGGAATGGACTAAAAGAATGGGTGCTTATCCAAGGACTCACTGATCAACAAGCTCCTACTCTACAAACATTCATGGAGACACAACCAACAAGAGTTAACACTGATAGATGGAAATCAATATGGATTGTCATGATTTGGCAGTTATGGAAGGATAGAAATACATAGAACATGTTACACTCAATCCAGAAAACTACTTGGCTATGGATAAGAACAAAGGGAACATAAAAATGCTTCCCTTATTCTATGACAGACTGGTTAGTTCAACCAAATACTTGTCTTCACTTCAAGGAAGTAGAGCTATAGCATAATAGGAAGCAATGATAGCAGAGGTATGTTATCAACAGGTTGTCCTGGCCTACAGACTGTGATTAGCCCCCTCCACTCTTCAACAGTAGGGCTCAAAAGAGCTATGTACCAATCCTCAACAACAATTGGGATTGATAAGGTGATAGTCATAATCTTGAGCTGGAACTGAAACATTTAGTTGATATGTTGATGATCATAATCTAATTGCTGAGTTGAGTACCACATTCCAGTAATTGAAATCTAATATGTTTACAACTAGGAAGCAAAGAGAGTCATGTTCCAGCAACACTCACCTGAGATGGAAGGGGAAAAAACTACCAGCTATGAAAAACAATTCTGAGGAGAAGCATCACCTCTACACACTGTTGATGGACCTTGTAAATACTAACTTTTTGCTTTTCTTGTTTTCTAGGTTGATCCTTATATATTATATATGTACTCTGTACTCTTTACTTCTTTTTCATGAAATTCGGCATAACAAAAATAATGATGTCACAATGGTAAAGATGGAATTGATAATATGAAATAGTCAATGATATGTGTACCTATATTATTGAACTAAATTCAATGGAAGAAAATGAGGATCCTGAATCTACATCATTTGAAAAATGTAAAATGTAAAATAATTTACCAATATTGAAAAGATGCATTACAGATGAAGTGAAACTCTTATAAACAAAAAGTATTGGACTTGTAGTCCATATACAAAGTGGTATAATGACACTGGTAGGATATAAATAGGTTTTTCTATTGAAAATACTTTGATATACAAAATACAGTTGGTCACTTAAGAATTAACCCATAGGCCTGATATTGATTATAAAGGAGTTATATTTTATTGTGATGGATGCAAAGTCTGGCAATAGAAGAAAATTTGAAATGCGTGTGATTTGAGAAAGAAATTCTTGAAGAATTTATTGTACCTGTGATAGGCTAAGAAAATTTCCAGAAACTTATTCTGTGAAAATTGGTGATGCGACCAAAAAATTCTTGAAGAATGTATGTGCACACATTTTTTGTAGAGTCCTCGGATGTTCAATTGATGTGACCATCCTCAACTTCAAATGAGTAAGTACGAGGAGGATCGCTGAAATTTATGAAAATTTTATTTAGAGGTGGCTCAGTGGTGTCTGCTCGTAAATTAGCATTCTTTAATGAGCCTTTTTACCAGACTTTTTGCCTCCCACATTAGTTGAATAATTTTGTGCAAATATTAATAGAGAGGGCATAATAATGTTCGTATATGCCCTGTATCCAGATATGGATGTTTGACCAATGTTGTTATAAAAAGGATTTTAAAACTCCAAAAGAGTTATCAAAAGTCGTGATTTCCTTGAAAAAAGATAAAAAATAAAAAATAAAAAAAATAAAAAAAATACATGACTTGATAAAGAGAAATTGTAAAACGCATTAAAAGTGGTTTATACCCAAAATGGTTACCGTGGGATTCATGCCCCCCTAATATGGATGAAAAACAATTTGACCCTAAAGCACCATATCTAAATGTAAGAGATGCATTTATGTAGGCCTGGGCAGCGGATGAGGAAATTATGCGCCTACCCGCCACCGCATCCGCCAAGCTTGCGCTCGCGCCGAATGCAGGGCAGGTGCGGATGAAAAACTACGTTTCGCAAGTTTATGCGGGCGGAATGCAGAAATATATTTTTTTGCTTTGCGAAATCTGCATCCACCTGCATAAATTTATTTTCATATAGTTATTTTTATTTATATACAAAATATATGGGGGCGGATTTTGCGGGATTCCACATCCGCCCGCCCACAATTCATTTGTTTATTTATTTATTTTTATAGGCATATGTACTTATGCGGAATTTGTGCCCGCAAAATTATGCGGAATTCGCATCCACCCGCCCACAAAATTATGCGGAATTTAGGGATACCGCATCCACCCGCAAAATTTCAAGGAGCGGGCGGATGTGAAACAATATCCTTCGCGAGCTTATGCGGAACCGATGTTTCAGTTTTGGTTCCGCCCGCTTTGCTGCTCAACCCTAATTAATGTTATCTTGCTAACAATATCAGACTCTATATTTTATTCTTAAATTTATGAGCAAGATGTAGTTCTCCACAAATTGAAAGGCATTAGAATGAAAGTAAGCATGTTTTACGAAATCTAAGGGAAATAATGGATATGGGATGATATTATTGTGAATCTTCAGAATATCATTAAGTTGGTTAAGCAGACGAAGCATATATATGTATCTGATCCACATAAAAATTGATCCTTAACAAGAAATTATGATAGTTCATGAGGTAATTCATCAATGTGTTTGATTAGATTTGTCAGTCAGTATATTCATGACGCGTGTGGATAATCTGGATGAACAAAAATGTCAACAAGGATTTTGAAGATAATATTGCAAGTATAACCATAAAATTGAAGGAAAGATTTATCAAAGCAATAAAATGGAACATCTCATTTGAAATTCTACTCAATTATGATCTTTAACAAGGCTATGTTATCCGTCGACAAGTTTGTGGTGATATTTGTTAGATTTCGACTTTTAAAAGCTATGGTGAAATTTTGAATTTGGTTGCCACATGGTGAAAAGTGATGCAATAATCAGGGGAGAAAATCCATGTTGTACTCTTTTCCTTCACTAAGTTTTTTCCCACGTTTTTTTTTTCTTAACGAGGTTTTTAGCGAAACTACTTATTAAGGTTGATTAAACAATAATGCACTCACTCTCTTTTCTTCAGTAGGGTTTTTTCCACAAGTTTTTCCAAGTATTAAACGAAGCATATTCTTAAGACAATTGATCTTCTTTACAAGTGTCTTCTTAATAGTCTATTGTATTGTATTTCTCCTTCTATAAAAGGGGATAAATTCATAATAAAACAATACTTGAGTGTGGAATTTCCTACTCCTTCTCTCTACAATTTATTGTTTATAGATTTCTCTACATGCTCTATATTTATTAAATGTTAGTAGTTACTTTACTATGCTTTCCCGTTAATTTTATAACATTGGCACACTTTTTTTTTGCGAAAAACGAAACTCCATAAATAATCAAAAAGTCTTGCAAGGAAAATATTGTGTACAAACTAGGGAGAATGAGACCTAGTTGGAGACACAAAAAAATAAATTTAGCAGCAACTTATATGCATCTCAAACAATGGCGAGGAAATTGTGAAGCATCAGCATGACTTTTTATCTCAATGATATGAGGGAACGAATGAAAAGTATCGTAAAAGGCCAAGTGGCCTGCAGTACCAAGATAGACTAAATGGTTTGTACAAAAGTTGGCTTCCGAAAAAGTATGACAAGTATATAATGTGATAAAATCCGCTACTAATAAGATATTACGTGACAACGAAAGATAACACCACGTGGGAGATGTAGATTTCGCAAACCAGTTCACCATAATCAATGAATTAAACTCAAAAATGACTTTGTCTAATCAAATATAATAACAAAGAAAAAGATTGTGAAATAGAGCCGAGATTTTGACTTTGGTGCTAGATGAACCTAAGAAAGATTGGTTGAAGGCTAGTAAGCATGTACCATCTGAATCTCAAAGAATACCTCCACAACCTCTAATGCTTGTCGTGGAATTGGTGAATCCTTCAATATTAAACTTGAGCCAACCTTGAAGAAGCTGATTCCAATATATAACCAAAGGTTATCGTGACGAAAAGGAATGCAAATGAATCTTCCAACGTAATTGTTGGGGAATATTCAAGACTTTGTAAAAACGAAAATAACAAAACAAAGCAACAATACAAGATTTGAATGGATCGATCTGAAAGCCTGCATCCATGGGAGAAGAGGAGAATCAATCTACTAAGAAATAACATTCTCGTGATACAACAGAGATACAGAGAATAACTAAAAGATACTGAGAAAACCTCTCAAGCCCCGCAGACACAGAGACCTACATCCCAAGTCTCACATCTTTTTATTTTTCTCTCACCCAGTCTCTTTCCTTTTCTATCTCTCTTCTCAACCCTAATAATTAAGAGACCTCATATTCATATGTAAGAATTCTAATAGTATTAGAATTCTTACAATGAATATTAATTCAAGTCAAATACTAGGAATTTAATATTAGGCAAATTCCTAACAATCACCTCTTAACTCGAATTCTCTCGTATCACGAATAAACTTTATTTCTTCTCCAAGCACCCCTCAAATGTAGCTCCACAGTGTGCACCAGTCAAGCTCATGTTGAACTTGCCAGACAAAAAAGGACAGCATTGTCATACCCATGGGACCAATAGGCTTCACATCAGTATAAATACTCGCACTTCTCTGATCATACAGAAACTCTTTTTGTTTTTTCAAAACACGATCATGGTTTCGAACAAGGACAAACACATTTTACTAAGAGAACCATCTCTTTTTTAATTCATTCACACCACTTTCACTATTGCAACCAGAGTGAATCATCGATCTTGGAATATTAGCTGACACTCCAAGACACCATTAACAAGCTACTATAAGTTCTCAAGCTACCACAGTACACAAGCTTCCATGAGCCTTTCCTAGCTCCAAAGCTTCCAAGCCTTCACGACTTATCAACCACCTTGGTTTCAAAGCTACTTGAACTTTTATTCCAAGCTTTTATTAGCTTCTTGTCTAGCTTCAATTTTTCAGTTGCCTTCATCTTGATTCAGTCACTCGCAAACTTGACAAAATCCGGTTATCTCACCATACCAAACAGAAGATAAACCAAGCATCTAATAGTGTTCTCATTACAACATACTGAAACACATAAATTACTACGAACTACTTCAAAATTAAGCCAATTAAATAATCCAAAAATCTGTCCAACAAAATCCAAAAATCTGAGCACGATTTTGTGCACAATTGGCTTCATACACTAAAAAATTGATCACCATATCTTATTGATTCTCTTTGTCATTCCATGGTCTTTTCAACAGCACAAAAGTCGTTGCAATCGGAGATGTAGAACTCCGGCAATTGTTGTTCAAAGTGGGTTGCTTCCAAGTTTTGCGAACAACAGCGTTTTCATCAAAATTGATGAAATCGGGATCCATCCAGAACACACATGACCACAAAACTTCAGGGCTTTTGTTCATATTTCAATGGTCTTTCAAATGACACCAAGATCATTACGATCGGGTTCCTTTATCTTTTGAAATTAGTGATCAAAGAAGCGGCGATACTGGTCAACGCGCGAGATTCACACAAAAACATCAAGATCCTAATCAAATCTTGAAACACAATCCAGATCTCACAACCTCGCTCTGATACCACTTGTTGGAGAATATTCCAGACTTTGTGAAAGCGAAAATAACAAAACAAGGCAACAACACAAGATTTGCATGGTTCGACCTTAAAACCTACATCCATGGGAGAAGAGAAAATCAATCCACTAAGAAACAACATTGTCGTAATACAACAAAGATACAGAGAATAACCAGAAGATGTGGAGAAAACCTCTCAAGTCCTGCAAACATATGGAACTACATCCCAAGTCTCACATCTGTCTATTTTTCTCTCACCCAATCTCTTTCCTTTTTCTGCCTCTCTTCTCAACCCTAATAGTTAAGAGATCTCATATTTATAAGCATGAATTCGAATACTATTAGAATTCTTACAATGAATATTAATTCAAATCAAAAACTAATAATTTAATATTAGGAAAATTCGTAATAGTAATAAAGTAAAAATGCAAATAGGAGTATTATTCTAAGATAGGTTCAAAAGATGTGCAAGATCCACCATCCACTTTTGAACCTTCAAAATGATAGTTAGAGTTTGAGTCTTCTTGTTTGAATTGAATTCCGTTACCGATGACCCATATCTTCCAGAGAATCAATTAAGGCCAACATAAACAGATTAAATGGCAAAAATATGTCCGACACCTATGAGCCAGCCAAGAGAAGAGAAGAAGAACGGCAAGAAAACTTTGGCAGTCGACCAGTACATATATAAGTGATCAGGAGATTTCTTTGACCAAAGCCTAGCATAAGGAGCATTTGGAGACGAGAGGAATATTTTTCCTTTAAACGAGGAATCCGTCGGGACAAGATTTTTCCAGACACCCAAGTTAAAAATACCAATCTTTTATGGTAAAGTGACCGACCAAGAAAATCTGAAAGGAAATTGAGAAGATCTTGTACGACGTATAAGATTCCAAGCTAACTTGGTGGAAAATTTGCCATGCAAATCAAACTTCCAAATCCTGACATCTCTTGAATGAGAGAGACTAATGTTACATTTAGTTACTCTTTCATGACCTCCTCTTTAGGAAATAAAAGGGGGCAAAGAAACAGGGTTCTATCGCAAGGCACTCATAGTATCAACGACCTGCATAGAATGAGATCTAACATTCCAACCATGAGAAGCGAGGTTTCCATTCCCATACCAATCATCATACCACAGAGAGATACCCTTCTTGTAGGCTCAAAACAAAATTATTATATATAAATTTAAAGTCCGGAGAGTGATTTACAAAGATGAAATACTGAAGGAGGGGCACTATATTATATAAGGACAAATGAGGCGGTCCTAAATATGTAATTGGCACGAACAAACTTGGCCTAGAGAGAGTCAACAAATGAAGCTTTCCATGATAGTTTGACATGTAGAAAATGGGCCACATCGAATAAGTTACGAATACCCAACCTCCCTCCAGCCTTAGGGAGACAAATTTTCAGCCAGAACCACCAATGCTTTTCACTGCCAAACTCAAAGTGTCCCCAAAAGAATGCAGCAAAAAAGCTATGGAGCTTGCCGATAACCACTTTTGTGGGACTGAGCAAAGAGAAAATATGAATGGCCTAAGAGCTTAGGTCAAATTGGATGAGGGTTTGGTGAGCTCTTGAAGAGAGCAGCTTACCTTTCCATCCGGCCAACTTCTTGCACAACTTATAAAACAAAGACGATAATAGCGCTTGATTGGTTTGGCCTCTATGGATAAGACAACCCAAGTATAATGGGAAGTGTCCTCTTTGAAAACCTTTGAGATGCAGAATATGCAACACTCTTGCAATTGGGAAGCTATCAGAGACATAAAAGTTACTTTTGATCGGATTTGTAGAATTAATTAGAATGAATCTAATAATGAACAAATACGACAACGGATTTGTACCTTAATGTGGAAGCATATAGAACCGTATTGTTCTAGTTGATTATATCACGAACACAAATAGGAGTCTACCAGTGTCTCCTTATAATCCACGAACTCGGATCTCCGCCTTCACGGATGATAAGGCAACAATTCGAGAAAAACTATATATATTTCTGGGTCTCAGCACATTAGAATATGAATATTGGTGTGTGAAATAGGCGTACTGAACGTCCTATTTATAGAGAGGAATTGGAGTTCAATCCTAATTATGGTGGCAGAATCATACCATAATAAGGACTCTCAATATTAGGTAATTAACAAATAATTACTCATAATTAGGGTAGTAGAATTCTACTCTAATTATAATTCTTAATATTAGGTAATAAACAAATCAATTATCATAATTAATTCAATTAGAAATATAACATATATATTTTGTCTAACAGCTCCCACTCGGCTACATCAGTCATATTACAAAATATAGTTTTCAAAATCTCCTGACGCTTCATACGAGAAATGAATCGGGCGATCATAAAGTAACTAGTAGTGTCATATTAAGTCATCATTTAACTAATATGACACTTTCAAAGCGACGATACCACAAACACTTTTCGCATCACCAATAGCTACGTATCCCTTTAAGCTATACACTATTTGGTTACTTTCTTAATGTAACCAACATGGCAAATATGGTGAAGGTAGACATATTATTCTTTAGACACTAATAATCATCTGTATCAACTCGACTGTTTTTCTAACATGGTCTGCTAGACTATATAGATCCTAGCCCTTAGATAACATACTAAAGTAGCATAATCAAGCCTCAACTTCAAGCCATGGTTCTAAGTTAAAGAGTAACATCTAAGCGAACAAACATATATCCATGTGATCACACAATGACAATCAGGAGATTCTTTTGTCATTTTCAAAAGGTCGTTCTGTAGCACACGCAGCATGATATGTGTGTCATGGCATGACTCCCACTTAGGTGGGCATGTCACTCACTTATGCCATACGAATCGTAGCAATTGATAAATACACTTAGTTTTTATCCTCTATATTTGGCTTTAAAGCTTTAATGTGAAAACCCAGATATTTCACATTTGATTCACTTAGAATCTCATTTTAGACCTACTGAAGTGACTGCCCAGAACATTTATCAGTCTCATCATTCATGCTACGCAAGCATAAGGGCAATTTCCCTTGTCATAGGACCAATCGTTAAGCTCTTTATGACATTTATCGTGCCTTATTAATTGATTGCATACACAAAAGTATTGCTCAAATGAAAGAAAACGTAAATTTCATTTCATAATCAATTGTTACAAAAAATTGTCCTTTTCATTTACAATATGTGATCAAACCCTATGTAATCCTAGACTCATGACATGAGCTCTAAACACATATCTAGGAATGGATTTGGTCATTGGATCAGTGATCCTCTTGTCGGTAGGAATATACTTTATATTGATTTCCGCTTTGTTGACAACGTTTGAACAAAGTGGTAGCGTCTCTGGATGTGCTTTGTTTTCCTCTGGAATTTTGGATCCTTAGCGAACTGAATCGATGCAGTATCGTCACAGTTCAGCTCTACAGGATCATCTGGCCTCAAAGTTAAATCGAGGTACTATAGGAAACTTTTGAGTCAGAGTGTCTCTTGCATGGCTATGCTGCACGCGACATATTCCACTTCCATGGTTGACAAAGCGATGCGCTCTTGCTTCTTATTGCACTAAGATATAGCTCCTCCACCTAGGATGAAATCATATCCAGAGGTTGACTTGGACTTGTCCAGGTTGTCTCCCCAATCAGCATCAGTAAATTCTTTTAGATGCAGGTCTCCCCCTTGATAACATAGTACTAGATCGGTCATTCCACAAAGGTAAAGAAAAATCCTCTTTACTGCTTGCCAATGAGCAAGCTCCAAGTTGCTTTGATAACGTCTCACCAACCCAATCGCCAAGAAAATGTCTGGCCGTGTAAATAACATAGCGTACATCAAACTCCTTATAGCGCTTGCATAGGGAATATTGCTCATTTCTTCCTTTTGTTTGTCTGCTTTTGAGCATTGGTTGAGGCTTAATTCCTGACCCTTATCAACAGGGGGGGTCAACGGGTTTAGAGTAATGCATCCTGAATCGCTCTAAGATTTTGTTTATATATGCCTATTGTGACAAACCCAATATTCTCTTAGAACGATTTCTGCGTATTTCGAGGCCTAGGAAATACCTAGCTTCACCCATATCTTTCATCTCGAAAACGGAGGATAGTCACTGTTTGGTGGCGTTGATCATTCCCATGTTGTTCCAGCTAGGAGTATGTCGTCGACTTATAAGGAGAGAAACATGATTCCTTCCTTGGTCTTTAGTATATACACGCAGTGATCTTTATCTATTATGGTGAAGCCATATGAAGTAATGGCCTCATGAAATCTTAAGTACCACAATCTGGAAGACTATTTAAGTCCATATATAGATCTTTTAAGACGCATACCTTGTTATCTTGTCCTGCTGAGACAAACCAAACAGGTTGATCCATGTAGATCTCTTCCTCGAGTGTTCCATTGAGGAATGCAGTATTTGCGTCCATTTGGAATAGTTCAAGATCCAAATGGGCGACCAGGACTAGAAGTATGCGAATAGAGGCAATCCTCACCACAGGAAAAATGTCTCTTCATAATCTATACCCTTGATTTGGGTAAAATCTTTTACCATGAGTCGAGCTTCAAACTTTTCGATTGATCCATATGTACTGTGCTAAATCTTGAATACTCACTTGCATCCATCGAAGATGTGGTGGATCAACGAGTTCCCAAACCTCATTTCTTTGCATTGAGTCTATTTCATCATTCATGGCACTTAGCCACTTTTCTCTATCGGGTGAGTCCATAGCCTCTTGATAAAAGGTGGGCTCTTCTACCTCCAAAAGAGCGCAGAAGAATACATTTTTTTCTATCTGAAAGTATCGTTGAGAAATTTTTCCGCATTCACTCCTTCGGATAGCAGGATCTTCTTCATGCCTAGTTAAGGGTCTGCTTCCACTAGCCCTTTGGTTCATGGGGCTCACAGTGTGAGAAGGGACGCTCCCACTAACCCTATGGTTTGTGGGGCTCGTTATCACATCGCCATTGCCTAAATTTTGAGAACTGATCTCATTTCTAGGCATGAAATTTTGAGGACTTAGCTCTCTTTCATGTTGACCCTCATTTTCGTTAGGCATGAAGTGTTGTGGACTTACCTCTCTGTCATGTTGTCCCTCATGTGGAAACCTCAAATAGGTGGGATTACACTATTATGGG
>JAOWBN010051153.1:8549-21177 GCA_028565015.1 Pinguicula moranensis
ATGGAAAATAGATTATAGGGTCTGTGGATTGGCTCATGCATCTCTGTAAATTATGAAAAATATAAAGATGTCGCTCGTGGAGGGAAAGGGATTGGGTTGAATTCGACAATCCATCAGATTCCAGGACAGAAGTTGGGCATGACTATAAATGTTGTTCGGTCGTATGAAGAAATGAGGGTGGTCAAATTCCAGGAAGACCCTGTGGAAGAAGAATTGTTGATGAATTGTGTGATTGGATGTCCGAAGGTAGGTGTTATGACTCCAGAAATTGCAGAACATTTGCGAGTAAACGGATATCCAGACGGCAAGGTGATTCGTATAGAAGGAGGTGAATTGATACTTTTGTATCCTTATCCTAAGTTGAAGGATGAGTTGGGTAAGTATGAGACGTTGTTGAACAAGTTGGGGTTACAAGGCGCACGACCTTGGCAGAAGACAAAGGATACTGTATGTGTGAGGTATGGTTGCAAGTCTGTGGTACGCCTTTGCATTATTGGTACACAAGCTTCTTTATGGAGCTAGCATCGTATTTTGATATTTTGATGCGCCTGGATACAAAAATGGCTGAGCGAGAGGTGATGCTTTGTGCAAGAATTTTGGTCAAGGTGCAGGATCGTGGTTTCATAGATGAATGTATTCAAGTGGATTTAGCAACAGAATCTTTTACCGTAAGTATCTCAGAGGAGATCAGAGCTCGACGGGGTTGGGGAGGTAATGTGCGGAATAGAAATAAGAATAACAACCCATGTGGCAAGCATTAGATCAAATAAATTGGAAGAGTTTCCACCTTTGCAGGTGGTGAGAGACAGGGGTATGGAAACTGTGCGCGAACGTTTGGAAGTGTTGGTTATGGTTGAAGATAATATTAGATTGGAAAATGGTTCCAAAACTAAGACGGATAATGATACCCGTGTGTCTGCTATGGTTGTGGAAATAGTGGAGGAGGAGAACACACTTAAATCTCACTCAACAATCCCGGGGGAGAGAAAAATAACGGATAAGGATATGGCAACAACATACATATAGGATGGAAAAGTGGTGACGTATGATACAGTGGGAATGCACCCTGGTATGATGCTTAGAACTCGGACTCGTATGGCTTGAATCAATATATTTACAAAATTAAAAAAACTAGGCAAAAAACGAAAAGCAACAAACAAGCAAAGGAAAGAAGTGGTTCTGCAAACTTTGCAAGAATCGTCGTCTTCCAATATTTTGGCTCAGCATCAACAAAAGGACTTGGATAATCATATTCAGTGAGAGGCAGAGGCAGTAGCTACAAATCGGCAAGCTAGAAGTATATAGAGGAATGGGGCTGAAGGAAATGAGAGGGTATTGGACAGTTCTGCAGTGATGGTATACCAAGCAAATGAGATTGTACCAAACAGTGGAATCGAATTGGAGGATCAAGTTCAATCAAAGCGCCTGACATTTGGCGTTTGGGATAAGGAATTGTGGCGAATAGTTTCTTGTCCGAAGGAGACATGGTGACACGCCTGGTGGAATTAGAAAAAAGGAATGTTGTCCAAGTTTCAATCAAACGGGAAACTGAAGGTGGTATTGAAGTTCCTTTATGAAGATTATGTCCATCAATGTCATAGGAATTAGCCATTCAGGCCGAATGTATGCTATCAAAAAGTTGGGAAAACAGCATGATGTGGATTGGATGTGCATACAGGAGACAAAAAATGAGGTGTTTGACTCGCACGGCGCATCTAGTGGAATAACGATTTTGATTGGCAGCTAACCCGACTGTAGGTATGTCTGGAGGAATATTATCTATATGGAACTCTGCGATGTTCTTGGTGGAGGCTACTTCTTCATTCCAGAACCTGTTAACTGTTGAAGGCAGGTGGAAATCAACTAATGATCACCTAATGATAATAAATGTGCATTTTCCATTGGAAATCAGCTAGAAGAGAGAACTCTAGAATCAACTATCCTTGATTTTTGCTGGAGAAGCTACGAGAAATATATGTATCGCAGGTGATTTTAATTCAATACAATTCGCTGACAAAAGATTAAACTTCAAAGGAATGCCCACTCCGGACATGCTTGATTTTAACGACTTTATTTTAGACAATGAACTTGATGATCTTCCCTTGCTTCGTTATTCTTTCACATGGCTAGATGGAAGGGGTACCAGTGCAAGCAGAATCGAACGATTCCTTATGATAGTGAAGTGGATGAACTTATGGCCAGATGCCCAACAATTTGCTCTAGAGCGCAGTATTGCTTATCATCGTCCACTTTTATTAAAACCAGTTAGTCTTAATTGCGGGACAAAAACGATTATGATGCTTGAGTGCTGGGACTCTCATCCTTCTTTTAAAAACTTTGTTTCGACGACTTGGCAGGCATTGGATTTTTTGGGTAGCAAAGCATATATCTTACATTGCAAGATTAAGAAGATGAGACAGGAATTAAAAGAGTGGAATCACTCAGGATTCAGGCTAGCAGAGAGACTGATTGACAAACTGAATGAGACTCTAAAGGTAATGGACATGATAGGGGAAATACGGGCTTTAACATATGCCGAGATTATTCATCGAATATCGGCCTGGCAGAACTTACAGATTTACCTAAATCATAAGGCAACAATATATTTTCAGAAATTTCTATTTCGATGGATATGAGAGGGTGATGATAATACTCATTATTTTCATGCTTGTGTGTGAAACATGCGACAACAGAATGGGATTAACGGTTTATATGTTCACGGTGTTTGGAAGAAGACAGTGTATGTAGTAAAATAAGGTGGGCATGAATATTTTAAATCCCATTTTGCAGAACCTGTTCGATGTAGACCAATCGTTGAAATAGAGTGTGCGATGAGGCTTTTAGAGGAAGATAATCAAAGTCTGATAGTGATGTTCACTGAGAAAGAGATCTTTGAGACTCTTATGTATTGTTCGGGGAAGAAAAGCCATGGGCCAGATGAAATAAATTTCCATTTTCTTCAAACACATTGGGAGGTGGTGAAAAAGGACTATATTGGCTTCCTCCAGGAGTTCTACTATTCTGGACAAATACTGAAAGGATTAAACTCTAGATCTATTGTTCTCGCAGCAAAGTGTGCATCACCTATGGAAATGAGTCATTTTTGTCCTATATCTCTAGTTGGCAGTGCTTATAAGTTGTAGTCAAACTCCTTGCAAACGGGTTCAGGCAGGTCATCAACAAGCTTATATCTCCTTAGCAGTTGACGTCTATTAAAGGTTGACGAATTCAGGATGGTATTCTTTTTGCCAGTGAGCCACTTCACAATGCTCATGTAACGAGGAAACCGACAGTGTTTTTGAAGGTTAATTTTGCTAAAGCATATTATTCGGTGAATTGGGATTTTTTTATTGCGATGTTACAAAAAATGGGTTTCTGTGCCCAATGGATTGGTTGGATAAAAGCTTGTCCTGTATCCTCATCGGCGACTATCCTGGTGCATGGCGCCTCTTATGGGATATTTAACTTTGAGAGAGGATTACATCAAGGGGGATCCTTTGTCTTTGTTCTTATTTCTGGTGGTTACAGAAGGACTCAACATAATGCTCACACAGGCAGTAGCTATTGGGCGACTCAAAGGCCTACGTTGTGGTGATACAACTTACGCTCATTCCCTATATGCTGCCGCCGCCGCCGTCTTTGGTGAAGGAACATTGTCGAATGTCAAAGTGATGAAAGGTATTCCGTGAGTATATGAAATGGTGTCGAGACTGAGTATAAATTTTAAGAAGAGCAATATTCTTGGTATCACTAGCACTTTAGAGCTTGGGAAGGAGTTCGTCGACCTCCTTCATTGTGGAATCATGAAATTGTTGTTTGATTATTTAGGTATCGCCGTAGGCTGCAATCCCGGGCGATTAAAAACATGGGAAAAATTGGTTGTATCAATGAAGAGTTGGACACTAGCTTGGGAGAGCATGTTCTTGTCGTTTGGGGCAAGGTATCCCTCATGAAAAGTGTGGTTTGTAGTATGCCGATGTACTTTTCAGCCTATTCTGGGCTCCTAAGGCGATGCTAAAAGAGATTACCAGAGTGTGTAGCCTATTTTTGTGGAAAACCCGTACGGATTCTAACTGTCCTGTCCATTGGATAAGTTGGGATGATATGAGCCAAAATAAAGAGTTATGGGGCCTCGGTTTTTAAAATCTGGAAGCTTTTAACGTGGCACTATTGGGAAAGTAGGGGTGGCAACTCCGAATGGAATCTAGGGGCCAATGGATGGATGATTATATCAAAATATTTGACTAAGGATTGGGCTCTTGAGGACTGGAAGGAGGGGACAGTAAAGGGAAAGGTTTCGAAATGGTGGAGAGACGTGTGGAGTTCAGTCTATGTCTCTCAATGGTTCAACTCGAGAATGAAGAGGATTGTTAACTCTGGGAATCAGACTTTGTTTTGGAAAGCTTCTTGGCTCCAAGACAAGCCTTTATCGAAAATACATAAGAGAATATATCTTGTGGCATCTGATAAATTTTTTTTTGCTTGCTTCAAAGCTGTATCTGGCAGATGAAAGGTGGCACCTTCTGTGGAGTTGAGGCCACCCTCTCCGTGGCTTTGAAGTATGTGGTGGAAGCCATTTCTGCACTAAAGACAGATTGGTCTACAAAGCTTGGTTGTGACGTTTGGCAATGGACAGAGGACACTTAGGGCAGATACTCAGTACAGAGTGGATATAGGGCGATACGTATGGATTGCAATCTGGACATTTCAGGTAGGGTGGAACTTGCAATAATTTGGGGTACCCACACTCCTTTTAGAGTTATGGTCTTCTGTTGGCGCTTAATTCAGTGTCGAATTGCTACAATTGATAATCTGCTGATCCGGGGTATTGAGATGTCTATGGAAACGCAAATATGTGTGTTATGTGAAAATGATTTTGATAGAGTCTCACATGTCTTCTTCATTTGTGAGTTTTCTTATGTTTTATGGGCGACTTTATATGATTGGATGGGCTTGGTCCACGTTGGGCATGCCTACCCTATTAACCACTATACAACTCATATAGGTAAGGTGAAAGCACGAAAAGGGCGTGAGTTATGGCGCTCTATCTGGCACTATATGGTGTGGCACATCTGGAAAGGAAGAAATGCTACCAGATTTCAGCAAAGAGCTTTTGAGAAGTGGAATACCATGGAGTCGATCAAAGTGCAAACTTGGTATTAGCTTAAGGTATACGAAAGTACACCTTCGGTTGTCACAATCTCCGATTGGATAAGACATCATCGACTTTGCAATAGTTCTTTTTTTCCACCTTGAGTATGTTGATTCAGTAACATTGAATGGGGAGCTTGCCAAGCAAGCTGATCATGTTGGGGTTTTGACCCCTGTTTTGATTTTTGCACACTGTTTGAGTAGTTAATATTGAATTTATACTTATCAATATATATATATATATATATATATATCACGTATATATACACCCTAAGTTTATAAATATATATATACCATAATTTTATAAGTTTATAAATAGTTATAAGCACGACCCGCTCCAAACTTTGTGAATTTATAAATTTATGATATATATTTATAAACTTAGTTTATTTTATAGTTCATACATTAAGTTTATAAGTTTATATAAGTTTTTAAATTTAAAAGTTTAGTTTAAGGTAGGACCTAAATCCTAAACTGGACCCTAAATTTTATAAACTTTAAGTTAGATTTTAGACTTTATAGATTTTAAGAAATGGGTTAATTTCATCTTTTTCGAAAATGGTGGGTTAAACGGATATACATAAACTTTAAATAGGTTAAATAGATACTCGTTTATATAAATTTTTTAAAAAGTTTAGGGTTTAAATGGGTTAAACGGGTTTAAACAGTTAAATTATTTGTTTTTTAAAAAAATGTGGAGATAAGGGCGAAAACGGTTTAAAACCATTTTCTCCCATTTAAAAATAGGCAGATATGATTTGGGCTTAGGCAAAATGGGGGAACCCAGGTTCAGCCCGTTTTTAAAATGGGTCAGGACGGTTTTAACTATTAAAGCCCATTTTCAAAAATGGCCTCCCCAATTTGGCCGGATCGCTCGTATCCCGAACTTTAATAGAACCTATAGGTCCTAAAAAGACCTGGTCCACCAACATTGATGATAATACCATGCCTCCACTATTTAAAAAGCGTGTTGAAAGACCCAAAAAAATCAGAAAGAGGGGAGCATATGATCAACAAAGGAGGAAAAGTTACAAGAAAAAGAACAACTATGACTTGCTCAAATTTTGGAGGGACAGCACACAACAAAAAGTCTTGTAAAAATCCTCCAGAGGTAATGCAATAACATAGTTAACATGGTTTTTGTTACTCTAATAATATGTTTGATACTTCTATAGTTCCATTTTCATATGCAAAGGAATAATACCAACACAAGTGAAGCACAATCATCTCAAAATCAAAAAATTGGTAGCAATTTTGTGGAAAGAGGCCAAATAGAGGGTAGAGAGAGAAAAAGGTGCAACTATGGAATGAGTGGAATTTGGGGGAGGGGATTTAGGCGGTACGGGTCTAAGTACTTGAAGAGGGAGAGAGTTTAGTCGAGGGAGAGGGCATGTTTGAGTGAGGGAAAGAGGTGCGAAATGGAGCAAGGGTCCTCAATGTCGTGCGGGTAATTGGAATGGAGTAGGAGCTGAAACTATTGGTGTACAAGGAGGCATTGATGTTCAAAACAATCAAATAGTATATTCTATTATTTAGTTTTTATAAAAGTTTGTTTTTCAATATTTTACTCTCATTAAACATAATATATTGCAGAGTACTTTCATTGGAACAAGTGCGCCAGACCTTCAAGGATTATGAATGTGCAGGTATTGTATTCTAAATAATTGGTAACATCATCATGTTGATTTAGTTCAAGTATATTTATGCTTATTTTTCATTCTAAATTTTTTTCGTAGGTCAATAGGATAGGTGAGGCTCTTTTCAATAGTCAAGCATCTTCAAGCCGGAATTATTCTATCGTGACTGATAAAGACTTTAGATAGAACAAATATATGATTCAATTGCATTTAGGGTTCCAACATAGTAGCCTTTTATACTACTCTACTTGGGCCAAACCCACTACAAACATAAAACACCAACACTCATCCCCAACATGGGGGGAAAACATCTATCAAGCTCATCTTATTAAAAAGTCTATCAATATTTGTTGCCCTAAGACCCTTGGTGCGACAATAAGTAGTCTGCTCCTTGATAGTCACGTGTCTCAACTCTAGGAGTCCATTGGTCAGCTTCTCTTTGATGAAGAACTTAATCCCCACCTGCTTGGTTTTATCAAGTTGAACTTGATTATTGACAATGTTGATAGTTGACTTGTTATCACACCATAACAGCATTTGTGATCCCTTATCCATCTTCAACTCTATTAACACTGACATCAACCATATCATCTTAGTAACACTCAGGGTCATGGTTCTGTACTCTACCTTAACTGTAGAACGGACAATAACTAATTGTTTCTTGATCCTCCAAGAGACTAGATTCTCTCCTACAAACAGGAAGTATCTAGATGTGGACTTTATGTCATCATCACAGTTAGCCTAATCTGAAGCATAGTATCTCTCAATACTCAGGTTCCCATTCTTCCAAAAGGTCAACTACTTTCCTGGTGCATTCTTCAAGTATCTCAATATCTGCCACATTGTATCCATGTGACACTTTCTAGTGTCATGCATATACATGCTTACCACGCTCACAACAAATAAGATGTCAGGTCGGGCATGGCTCAAGTAACTCAGTCGTCCAACCAATCTTTGAATCTCTCTATCAACTGGCTCGCCAGCATCAACACTCAGAATGACTCCTTATTTGATCGATACTTTGGTAGGTCTGCAACCTAGTATACCTATCTAATTGAGCAAGTCTATGACATATTTTCTCTGGCATAAGATTATCCCACGGGCCCTTAAACTACCTCTATCCCAAGGAAGTATCTCATCTATCCTGAGTCTTTTACTTCAAATTCTTTGCTCAGTCTCACCTTCAACTCTAATATCTCACTTTCATCGCTACCTATGCTAATCATGTCATCCACATAGACCGCCAGCATCGTGTTTGACCTCCTGTGTGCCTAAGGAAGATAATATGATCAGCATTGGCCTGAGATATCGCATGCCTTTCATAGCCCTCATGAATCTGTCGAACTATGCTCTCAGGGATTTCTCCAGACCATATAAAGACCTCTTGAGCTTACAAACATGTCCTACTGCCAGAGTAGTGTCAAATCCTTTAGGGATGTCCATGTATACCTCCTCGAGTAGGTCACCATAGAGGAATGCATTATTCACATTAAGCTAGTGCAAAACAAGGTTCCTGACAGTATTCATCTTGGCGACTGGTGCAAAGGCCTTGTTATAATCAATGTCATAGGTCTCGCTGTAATCCTTTGCTACCAGTCGATCCTTGTATCGCTTCACTGCTCCCTCTGGGTTTTGATTCACAGTAAACACTCGCATCCAACAATCTTTTTCTCAAGTGGCAGTGATGCAAGCTCTCAGGTTCCATTCTTCACAAGGGCCTCCAACTCTTCTATCATGGCAGCTCTCCACTTTGGATTCTCCTTCGCAACATGCCAACACTTAGGTACAAAGACACTATCCAAAGAAGCATTTAAGTCTTCATGGCTAGGTGATATATGAAAGTAATATATGTGATGAACAATACCATATGGGAATCAGTACCACTCAAGTGGAACCCCCGCATTGACATGGGTGGTTTGCCTTATCGGTAAGGGGAAAGAAGAAGGATGGAAAGGAATAATGTCACTTATGGGTGTTGAGTGATCTATATTGGGTGGTGCAGGTGTATTCGTAGTTAAGGTCGATCGAGCATCGAGACATGGGATAAGTGCCCGCAATTCATGTCCTTTTCTATGATATCTGTAACACAACTCCGAAGTATCAATGTTACTCAGAGTCATCTCCTCACCACCATCATGTCTCGAACTGGGCAATGTAATGGAATTTCCCCTACAATCACTGTCTATGGCTCACCTCTCATACCACTCTCGCCCTCACGGCATACATCCCCTACATTTATTGTATGTGGCTCACCTCTCATGCAACTTTCCTCTCGCCAATGACACTGAGGCGAGTCCTCAAATGGTGAGGTTTTTCTTGGGTGAAATAAGGCTCAAACTAATAAAATGTAATATCCATACTCACAAACGGTCGTCGCTTGACCGGACTCCAACAAACATAACCCTTCTTGGTAATCGAGTCTCCAGCAAAGACACACTTAATGGAGTATCAAGCAAAGACACACTTAACCACTCTTGGATCTAACTTACCGACTCCATGCCAATAATTCTTCACAAAGCATACGCAACCAAATGTCCGCTATCTCCTTTGGTATTAGTCAGTACTTGAAATGGAGATTTTCACTCCAGTACATGGAGGATACTCAATTTATCAAATAAGTTATTCTCATAATTGCTCGACCGCACAAGTGTTTTGAGACATTTATGGATACCATCATGCTCCTTGCAACCTCAAAAATGTAGCGATTCTTCTTCTCTGCAACCCTATTCTATTTTGGTGTGTAGGGATACGTAATCTGATGTTTAATCCCATGTGATGACAGATAATTTGCAAATGATTGATTCGTATAATTTGTGCCATTGTCAGACCTTAGAACCTTCACAACAACACCAAATTGAGTCTGAAGTTTTCTGTGAAAATCTTTAAAATAGGCAATGACCTCACTTTTATTTTTCATCAAGTATAGACAATTAACTCGAGAACAACAATCAATAAAGGTCATGAAATAACAAAATCTATTAACTGTCGAAGGCAAGGTCCCGAAATCTTAGAATGTACCAGATCAAACAGCTGAGAACTCCTATGAGCAGAACTAACATAGGAGCTTCTAGTATGCTTACCAAACTCACAAGTGTCACATATTAACGTGTTCTAATTAATTTTTGCAAAGGAAAGGAGATACAAGCGACTCATAAGGGAAAACAATGGATAACCTAAGCGTCTATGGATAAGCAACAAGTTAGCTACAATCATCTTCTCCCTCTCAAATCTCTCTATTATTGATGAAAGGGCTGAGTCCATGCCCTTTATCAAAGTACCACAGTCCATCACACCATCTCCTAGCCCCCAAAACACGTTGTGACCCCTTCTCCTAAAAGATCACCTACGGAATATCAAGAACAATACGCCAAATTAAGTGAATAATAATAGCGGTGATGGAGAAAAGGTCAACTGGAAAGGAAAGGGCATGCAAAAGTTTGAATAGTGTTTGTGTGTCAGTGCAGCGCACTGTGCCCTTTCCAACCACTGGCCGATGAGTGTCATCAGTAGTCTTAACACTAGACAGGATTTCTAGGGGAGTGTAGGTGTTCAACTCCCTAAAAGATTCTGTCACATATGTGGATGCCCCATAGTCACAAATCTAATCTAGGGAGCCAACAGTGGGAAAGGATACAAGTGCGAGGGAATCAGACGTACCCGGCGCAGCTGAATGTAAGCAACATTACCAACATTACCATATGCATCTGGTGGGGTGGGTGGATAGTCTCCTGCTCCTGCAAGCTCATCCTCCTCACTATCCACAGTCATTTGGATACGATAGCCTCCACATTCCCCACCTCTAGCTCAACCTCTCTGACCTCCTCTACCACGTCCTTTCCATCAAAAGTCTCGATCTCTCCTTGGCTGGGGACAAGTCTCCATCAGGTGTCCAGTCTCACCACACTGATAGCAATTGCGAGTCCCAGTCAGTGAATGACCTGTGGTGACTAAAACTTTAGCCCCCGATCCTACGGCAGGCTCAGGCTCGTGTAGCTGCAGTAAGTTCTCTTCCTATAACATCACAGTAATGGCCTTACTGAGTGAGGGGATCATCTTCTGGATAGCAAGATCGATCTCCATGTATGGAAAGTTGGGTCCACATCTTTCAAAAATTTATAGTCTTCTCTTCTTCCTGAACGTTCTGACTCAAGCAGTCTGGTGAGCATCTTGTAGTAGGTTGGAAGTGTTCTAAAGATGCCCACAATCATCTCAGCCTAATAGAGTACTCCTGCATAGGTCTACCCCTCTGTATCTCTGCATCTATCTACGACCGAATCTAAAATTTTCTTAATTGATTTTTCATTTAAGAAAAAACTTCTTTCAATTGTTTCCACATGTCACTCACAACCCTAGGTTCTCCATTATAGAGGAGATCTAAGGAGTCATCGAATTCAATAACCACATACATAAAGTTGCATGTGTGGCCTTCCACTTAACAGTTTGTGCAGCATCACTGCACTATTTCTCTTCCAGAAAATCATGTAATTCCTTACTTTCTAAAGCTCTCTCAATCCGTAGCGCCTAGTTAAAATAGGTCGCCTCACCATCAAGTTTCATGTCAATAGGTGGAAGATCGAGATTAAGTTGTCTCGCAAAAGAAGATGTACCCATGCCATGAACCAATCCAATCAAAACTTTCAGGGTCGCAGGGTTGAACGCCCTCAATGTCTCTAATCCTGCTTTCTTGCTAGCATATCCTCCCATCATCGCAAACAACTCCAATCAAAACCTCAATCAAAATCCCAAACTACTCAACACAAACGTCATCCTCCACACACCACACAATCACACTACGCCTCCATAATAAGAGTGACCCAAGTTAGGCACAAACAACCAACTCCATCTCCATCTCCATCTCACACACAATAATCGCCAAAGCACATTTCACAAACACTCCAAAACAAAAAAAATCATTAATCTACAACTCAAATCAACAAACCAATATCACGAGTGTGTGAGGAAAGAAAACTCTACCCACTAAGTTTCAGCAGTGGCAACGGTGCATGGATGGGCTACCCAGGATGGGCTCAGCGGTACAAGTTCAATGGTGCCACTCACCAAAGCAGAAGACACTTTCTGACGGCAAAAGTCATGTTGAAGTGTCGGGAACCCATAGAGAAAATCTCAGATCTCGCTGAATTCAGGCTGAATTTCATTAAACGGCTTGGACTAGAGGATCGGGGAGGAAGAGGCGGTTCCGACATTACCCTTGGTGGCGGAGGCGGGTCGCCGGAGCGACAAATGACAATGGCGAGCACAAAGATTTCGACTTTGATACCATAAAGACTTTAGATATAACGAAACATATGATTCAATTGCATTTAGGGTTCCAACATAGTATCCTTTTATACTACCCTATTTGGGCCAAGCCCACTACAAATATAAAATCCAACAATTGATTATGGAAATGGTGAAAATTGATGCATTGTTTAAGGATACAAGAAATGACCTTATCCACTTTTCATTTATTTTTGTGATTCACTAGGTTGCTTCAATGTTTAATAGCATAAAAACTCTTATTATTCCATCATTTGAGTTACATTATTTTTATAATATATTAGGAGCATCTCTTTTCGTATGATGATGTTGTTGTGGGGATATAGTATTTTTTTTATATGGAAGGACATTTTGTTCTTGTATTGTGGTTGAAAAAAATCAAAAGTTAATCTTGTTTGTTCTGTATGATATTTTATTATTTTAAAGTCTATGTGTTATAGATATAGATGATTGAGACCGTTTCTACGGATAAGACTTTTCTAACTGCAGTCCTTATCTAGTTCTTATCTCTATATATAGAGGAACTAAAGATAATATACGATGAGACTTTTCACGATCATTCC
>JAOWBN010051263.1:0-21176 GCA_028565015.1 Pinguicula moranensis
AACGCATGAGTTGTGAGCGGTGTGTTAATCTCTGTAGACACATAGTCTATATATAGAGATATACCTGGGTAGTTAGATGGGCTTGTGGTTAAGTGGGCTTAAGATTTAATTAATTAAACAAACTAATTAATTAATCTTTATTTAATCCAACATTTTGAAATCTTGAGATGAAACGTTTGCTGGAGATTAAAGAGCGCCATGTCCTGCAGACGCAATTCAATATGAGGAAGGAAAGTACGGAGAGCTGGAAAGGATCTCTTCGAGGGTTTCTTATGGGAAATGGAAATTTTGGGCGATTCCAGAATAAAGCTTCGAGATTGTCATGTCGTTCAACTGCAAAAAAACAAAATTGTTAAAAAAACACGTAATTAAAGGAACGTCAATGTAAAACCTTGCTTTGATGGCGAAGTTTAAAATTATGTGACAACTCAAATAAATTAAAGAGATCTTGTTACTTGTTTTTGGGTATTTCTAGTTCCCGATAACAAAGTTAGGTTTTTATTAATCTAAGTAACGGAAGGGGTAAACCTCTTTATGCTTTGCGTAACATGCACCTTAAGTAGCCCTGGGCAGCGGGTGCGGTAAATTCCGCTCCGCCCGCCCCGCCCGCGCCCGCTCCTGCCAGACCCGCGCCCGCGCGGGTAGGTGGGTGGACGCGGGCGCTATTTTTGTGCCCGCATTTGTTAGCGGGCGGGACGCGGGCAACACTTTTAATCATGCGGGTAACACCCGCACTGTACCGCACCGCACCGCCAATGTTTCGTGGTGTCGAGCCCTTCTTTGCTATAATCAACCTCTGGATAGCTTATGGAGACATCGTCTACATCCAAACTTATCTTATGCGCAGATACTGGAGAAATGGAAGACCTTGTCGGTGCAAGCCCGGTTGGGTCCACGGGGAGGTAAAGTATCTGCCACTTTCTTCAATTCTAATTTACCTAAAAACTGTTCTTATGAGCAGGTAGGTTAGGTGCTGAGAAGATGGGGGCAAATCAAGGACTTATGTATTGCTGCCAAAATAGGAAAAGATGGTTTGCCTTTTGGATTTGTAGAGTTCACCGATATACTGGATATGTCGTGCCTTCAATCACAACTTAAATCAAACCCGGTTTGGCAGCTACAAACTATGTGCCAATCTGGCTAAATATCCACAACAGCCCTCTATGTGCAACCCACCAGTGAAGTCTACTACTAAGCTGAAATAGATGCCAATTAAATTTGGTAATCCTCAACAGGGCCAAACAGCTAATGCTAGAGACAGATCTTCGTAAAGATCAAATGTGGCAGTGATTCCAAAGGACAAGTATCGACCAATGCCTATAGTGTCTACTCAATACATTTGAAAGATTAAAAGTTCTAACAGGAATTTATCCTTACTTGAAAGGGCAAAGGTTGGTGTTCCAAGGGATAAAGATGGCCTCAATGAATTCCATATGGCAATAAAGAGAGCAGGGTATACTAGGCTCAATGTGAGTTTTCTTGGTCTTGGTTGCTTATTGCTATGGGAACGGATAAATGGTGACATGAATACTCTGCTTACAACTAATCAGAAATGACTATTCAATTGGCTTGAAACACCTCTGCTTGATTGGGATATAGCTGAGCATAATACCTGTACAATAAGGCAACTATAGATTAGGATAGCTGGCATTCCTATCAGAGCATGGGATGAATCAATGATAAGAGAAATTGGAAGAGCTTTGGGCAAAGTAATCAAAATTGGTGAAGCAACAATGAATTACTCTTCTCTGGATGCAGCTCTGGTAGTACTTAAATTAGTACAGATAAGATGATTCCTCACTTGATTAAAGTGAGTATTGATGACCAGATATATTCTCTATATGTCCAAGAGGTTAGAGGAATTCAGGAAAATACCTCTGTCTGGTGTGACCTATCCTCATCCTCTACTGCATCAGAAAAGTCTACCAATTATGAACTGGATATAGGTGATTCTTATAATGAGCAGTAATTATATAGAACTCAAATCCAGGATACTAATATGACTATTAACTCTGAAATAAATAAAGAAGATAAGTTGGTGACAACTCAAGCGGAGGTGGGAAATGTATTTATGTCCTCCTTGAAAAATCAAACATAATCGTTAATACCTTGGAGTCCTCTTAAAATTGATTGGTGGCCAATGAGTACATCTCACAGTCCTAACACATGTCCTGGAACAAAAGCGCTTCTTCGAAGGGAAAGTTCTGAGACACAGAGACAGACGAACTCTCAAAAAGGCATAATAAACGTAATTCCTAAGGAGACTGAATATCAACAGGAACCACTACCAATAGCTATGGCAGAAAGCATTTTAGTGACTGACTTTCCGCTTCTGGGAAGCTGTAATCTAAACCAGTTAACGCATGATGCTTCTTTGTAGAAATTTAAGAAAGGAACAAACCACTCTCGATCCATGGGCCCAAGCCCAAGAAGTCAATCAAGGAAATTAAAAGCACCGGGGGAAAAAATTTGCAGGGGGGACAACCAGATTACCTTGAACAGCTGGCTGGGACATCAGATGGATCAGCAGACAAAGAAATTTGTCCTCTTGACACAACTGGAAACAGAGGAAACAGAGAAGGATCAGAAAAGTTTAGACCTTTCTAGTCTAGAAACTGAGTAAACCATAGATTTTGGACATGACCTTGGTATTAATGATGGAAGAAGCTCATCAGCAGGCAAGAACATAATCAAACAAATGAATTAAGGGGATAGAAGAAAGAAAAATGGGAATACTAAGGACAGGGACATTGTTGTTAATGAAACTACTCACATATAACGTGCGTGGTCTTGGAGGACAAGGGAGAAAAAAGAGAGTGAGATCCCTTATCCTCAAGCAATAAATGGACTTTCTCAGTTTACAAGAAACAAAGCTAGGAATTATTGATAGAAGATTGTGTCAGAAGTTATGGTATAATGAGGACTTTGACTGGGCTTACAGTGGAGCAATAGGTCAATCAGGGGGACTTCTTTGCATATGGAATAGTAAAAAGTCTGTCCAAACAGATATCCTTTCAGGTAATGGTTTTCTGGGTGTCACAGGTATATGGTTTGATGAACAAAAGATTATTAATATGGTTAATGTATATGGGCCATCATATCTGTATCAGAATTACAATGGAATGAACTGCGAAATTTGTATAAAAATAAGGAACATGAGAAGTGGCGTATCATGGGAGATTTTAATGCGGTACTGAAACATGAAGAAAGGAAAGGAAGAAACCATTAGAATTATACTGCATAAATCCACTCTTTTAATAGATTTATAGGCGATCTAAGGTTAAATGATCTACCAATGAGTAAAAGAAATTTTACTTGGTATCTAAGTTCCCTCAAAGCTATGAGTAGATTAGATAGATTCCTCTTGAATGATATATGGATGTCTTCGCGGTCAAACTGAGTACAAAGTGGGTTGGAAAATGAAGTCTCAGACCACTATCCAGTCAGTCTAACTTCCAATAATCAAAATTGGGGGCCTAAACAGTTTAAAGTATTGGACTAGTGGCTAGATGAGGAGGAATATAATACACTTGTTGAAAACTCTTGGACCTTGCCTACTGCTGATAGATATGCTAGACAGATTATCAAGTCTAAAATAAAGAGACTAAGACAGGATATGAATAGGTGGAATGAATCGGCTCCAAGGAGACTAGAGGATAAAAGAAGGAACATCTTGCAGTCCATACAACTAAAAGAAATAGCAGTTGAATATTATGGAACTTTATCTGATCAGAGTCAATCAAAGATTTCTCAACTAAGAGAAGAACTGATCCAAATCAAAAAAAATGTTGACAGTGTGGCGTACCAAAAATCATGATTAAACTGGCTCCAAAAAGGTGATGCAAACTCCTACTTTTTTCACAAATGAATCAATTACTCATTTGTTCTCTAACTGCTTAGTCGCTGTGCAGATTTGGAATGGAATATATTTATGGCTAAGGAGTGATTCAGGAAACAAACAAAACATACCGCAAGCACCTAGATTTCCAGAATTTTGTTCTATGAGACCACACAATGTAGATCCTTGTGCATGGAAGTCAATTTGGTTGTCCACAGACTGGCAGGTCTGGAAATACATAAACAAAAAACACTTCCAAGCTAAGGAGACCACTATACTGCAGACTACTCAAATTATAAAACACTCCACATGGCTGTGGTTAAAGACAAAAAGAACAAACCACTTGTTTCCTTACAATCTGGTAGACTAGATCCTGAGCCCAGAAACGTGCATGAGATTTAATATGTGAAAGGAGCAACATAAACAGGAATCCAAACGGGTAGAAAGAGTACTTGTAAACTTGGGAATCCAGACGGGTGGCAAGAGCATTTGGAAATAGAGCTTGCTATGACTATATATCCCCCACCCCAATGTTTTTACTCATTGTCTGTATATTATGATGCACATCTTATCAGAGTACATATGCTTGGTACAGGTAGGGACAAGAGAAGTCAAAAATGGAAAAGGCAGCACAGGTAGACATGCGTTCCATGCAGGATTTCTTCCCTCGCTTACAAAAGACAGAAACTGAGGCAGCCTCAGCAACTCACATGACCTCAATACAGAGTAGCACTGAAATCTTGGAGATTGTAACTTAAATTCTCGACATAGAGACATCACAACCGAACATTAACACACCAGATAAAGAATACATCAGTCTCAACCTCCAAAAGCTTCCAGGCACGCAGGCAGAGCTGTGTACCAGCCCAGAGTCATATTCTAAAAGTCAAAGGTGAGCTGTATACCGTCCATAGGACGAAAAGGTAACAGCTACGATCTTTGGCAAGCAATAAAATAATAGATACGACCAACGGATTGATATGTTGACAGTAAGGACACCTGCTGCTCGTGTTCTAAAAGTCTTAGGTGTGTTGTCTACCATCAGGGGATGATAAGTTGACAGCTATGAACCTTGGTAAGCAATAAAATAATAGATACGGGCAACCTGCTTAGCAGTGGATTATAGAGCCCACTGATGTATTTATTTTATCATACTTGTTTGGTAGAAGTCTAAAGAGCGGGTTGTGCTCTTATTGTTTGGATGCTTTTTCCTGTAAATATTTATTTAATTATTTTGGCTTATAAAAAAAATCAAGAAGTCAGAATTTGATAAATGGGATTTGGGAAGGGCAGGTGTGTCTGGAAGAAACTCATGCAGTGAAACAATGTTTTAGAAACCATTTCCACAAGAGGTATGTAGAGGACTACTGGGAGAGACCCAGCCTACCTGAGGCTTTTTTTCAGAAGACTATCAGAGGAGTCAAGAAATGAGTCTGATCAGGCCATTTTATGAACAAGAAATTCTGAATGCTATAAATTCGTGTGCAAGTGGTAAAAGTAATGGCCTGGATGGTATGAACTTTCTATTTGCTGAAAGGGGATATAACTCAGATGCTAGAATTTTACAAAAATAGCAGAGTAGCAGTTGGAAGCAATGCAGCACATATAATATTGGCAGCAAAGAAGTGTAATCCTCAAAAAGTGGAATTACCCTTATTTGTTCTATGCCAAAAATTATATCAAAGAGTTTGTCTATGAGAATGGCAACTATAATAGATGATATCATCTCCCTTAATCAGATGGCATTTTTGAAAGGTCGAAGACTCTTGGATGGTGTTTTGATTGTTAATGGAGTGGTGGATGAAATGAAAAAAATTGAAGAAGCAGGCTCTTATATTCAAAGTGGACTTCGAGAAAGCTTTTGATACAATTAGCTGGAATTACCTTTGTGATACTATGGCAAGCATGAACTATGGATAGCATAGATATGTGAACTCTTGAAATCTGGAACTACTTCAGTACTGATTAATGGAATTCCAACACAATAATTCATACCTCAGCGGGGACCTAGACGAGGGAATCCAATCTCCCCTTTCTTGTTTCTGATTGATGTGCAGGGACTTTCAACTATGATAGACAAGGCTATTGCTGTTGGAAAATTTCAGCCCCTACAGATTTGTAAGGAAAAGATTGCAGTATCTCATCTTCAGTTCGCTGTGACACATTGCTAACTAGGTCAAGCATGGGACACAATGAGCTCTTTTAAAGCTACTCTCCAAAACTTCGAGCTCATCTCTGGATTGAGAGTGAACTTTAACTAGAGTCATCTGTATGGTATTAATGTTCAGGAGACTACATTGAAAGCTATAGCAAAATTTTTGAGATGCAAGGAGGAACATTTACCCTTTAGGTATTTGGGCCTACCTGTGGGTAGTAATTACCGAAGGTCACCTACATGGCAACCAGTTGTGGATAAATTTGAAAGAGTCTGGGAGAACAAAACTCTTTCCATGGGGGGTAAACCTGTGCTAATTAATTATGTCCTCAACTCCCTTCCATCTCATTTTTTCTCTTACAGCATAGCGCCCCCACAGATTATAAAAAGACTTACAAGTCTGCAAAGAGCCTTCTTTTGGGGAACAAAGAGAGAACAAAGAAAGGTATGCTCGACTTCATGGAAAAAAATTGCCTAGCATAAGCATTTGTGTGGTATGCGAGTAAAAATATTGCTCTATTCAACAAAGCATTGATGGGTAAGTGGGGTGAACATCTTTTGCGAGGTAAGCAGAATCTAGCAAAGACCATTATGTGCTCTATTTATGGACAAGATGGATACTTAAAGGTGTGAAATCAGAGGGAGCTAAAGAGGAACAATGGTTAGTAGGGGACGCAGGAGGGGCCCTTCTTATGAGTCAGTTTGGTGGAAAGAGCTGTTGAAGGGTGGTTCACTAAACAAGTGAAGCTATCTATGGGCTCAGGAGATGGAGTATAGTTTTGGCATGATAGTTGGATCCAAGATGATAAACTAGCTAAGCTATATCCTCAATTATACATATGTAGCAGATGCGGGGTTGTGGACAGAAAATAGGTGGGAATGGGACCTAAAGTGGCGTAGGCCCCTGAGAATTCATGAACAAGAATTATTGAGTAGCCTAATCTCACTAATACATGATGTAGCTCCATTTGAGTTGGTAACAGACCAATACAACTTCTCACACGGCCTGTCTGGAAATTATGTTACAAAAGATTCTTATCTAAAGTTGATATAGGCCCAAAATATGCTATTCCCGGTGATGGAAAGAAATGAATTAGATTTTTTGTGGAACCGTTTCTCACAAGTCAAAAATATTGTGCTGAAGTGGAGGATAAGTCGGAATGCAGTCCCAGTAAAACATGTTCTTAAGGCACGAAATATGATCCCCCTGACCAGGAGGATAGTTGCCCACTCTGTCGCTCAGGTATGGAAACTATAACTCATTTGTTTCATACTTGTTTTATCATAATCTGTGCTTGGCAGGAGCTTCAATACTGGTTATGGCCAGAAGGAACACAAATGTATAACTGGGCAGCATACACAGTGCGTAACTTGGAAGAATTCTGTAGCAGAAAAACACCAAAAACTAACCTAGAGGCTTGGAAATCAATCTGGATAGTTTTCAACTGGCAGATACGAAAAATGCAGAATAAAGCGCACTTAAATCTGAATGTCTCTATCCCAAATTTGATACAAGTGGTTATAAGAAACCCGTCCTTAGGGATTAAGGCAACAAAAAATCCTTTGATTACTCACTGTGTGATTAGAACAACCAACCTGGAATGTGTATGCATTTCTAAACGTGTCTAAATAAATTATGAACTGAGGGTGGGGCTTAATTAGTGTCGAGTATTGTGCATTCTGCTTCTTAGTTGCTGTTCTACTATGCAGGTAAGAGTTCATTCTAATGAATCTAGAAGAGCGATGAAAAATGATTGGCAGCGGAATCATGGAGCATGAATTGTGCTATGGAGTAACAACTCTATCCTTTTTTTTTGATATGTATAACAACTCTATCCTTTATTCACCTCTTATGGCAGCACTTATTCTTGTACTTTTCAATATGGTACAGGGTAGATGAGGACTCTGAAGCTGTTGGAATAAAGTGAATCTGTAGCAAACTGTAAGCTACCGCGTAAGCATGAATAGGTTGTACTGGCAAACTGTGAGGCAATTATATACTGATGTGAATTCTAAGCTTCTAGAAAAAATGATATTTGCCTCAATCTTGGTATCTGTTGGTGGACCGTGAGAAGGAGTTGAACCCTCTAAAGGAATACAGAAAGTACAATGACAGTAGGAAAGGATTACAAGAGAATGGACAGGGTCATTCCACAAGCGACTTCATAGCTCATCTTTGGTTGTGATCTATATTCTGGAAATGGAATTATCCTCCTCCATCTATTACAGGGATAGCTCTACAAACGTACAGGAGCTACGTACCAATATCCTCACAAAAAGGGGAATTGATAAGTTGATAGTCATGATAGTATGTTGGTAGAAAAGCGAATAATGGGGATGAAGTGAATGCTGAGATGCTGTGTGATCTACGATGAAGCTAGGGGAGCCATATATCAGATCACCCAAAGCTATACTGGAGGGTGGGTAAGGAGGTGGATAGAAGTATGGATTACTCTCAAAGAGATAGTGATAGGAGTTGGCTCGTGGAATATCCTGGATGTAAATATTTATGTTTGTTGTATCTTTTGTAATTATGTACACTTTATTATTATTACTAATAGAATTGAGCTTATAAAAAAAGGGTTAAGGGCTCAACAACGTTTAATCAAAAGATCCAAACTTGAATCATCACTTGATTTGTGGGTTTAGTCACAAGTTGGCTAAGTTCACATCACAAACAATCAGAATTAAACACAAAAAGTCAAACATAATTGTGCAACCCAACAAAAAGCTATATGAAATGGAATTTATGGAAAGAAACGATATGGAGAATTGTGTTAGACCTTAATAACCCAACCAAAAATGTTTCATCGACCCCTAACAAACAATTATCCTAGAAACGAATGAAAGTTGAGATCTAGTTGAATGCCTAACAGAGGATCTACCTGATACGAACCTAGCCAATCATGTTACTAGACCCAATATCTTAAGTTGGAAGTTCGAGATGGATCTATGAGCAAGTTGTCGAGAACTTGACCCATCACCTCTAATGAGGTAGGAACCAAGCCTATAGTATGTTTCTAAAGACACTAAACCACTAAACTCGAAACACAATTTAGATAAGTCAAAGGAGTCATAAAAGACTAAAGGAAACCGAAGGTCTCACTTACTCGATAATCAAAAGCAAAGTCTATGACATAGTTAATAAAGCCTTATATAGGTATTGCAAACTACTTGTCGGTCGGTCAAGGCCTCAGATTCTTGCCCATCATTACTGCCTCGTATTCTCGCCCATCTTTACTAGTGTTGATCATGGCCCTCCACTATCTCGGCACGGACTCTTGGCCAGTCATCAATGCTAGCACGGACTCTTGGCCAGTCATCAATGCTGGCACGAACTCGAAGAGGGGCATAAGCGTGAGGCGTGTGACTGGCCCATAGACAGTGGCCTTCAGCTTCCTTCTTGAATGGCCCCATTGACCACGTTGTTCCACCTTCCCACGCATGGAGTCTCGGGCATGCATAAATTCCTTGTGTTGGTCCTTGCACCATTAACCTCGACTTGTCTTGTTCCAAGGTGGTCTCTGGCCATCTAATGTCCCTGGATGAATTCAAGGCTTTACTGACGCTTTCCAAGGTTGATTCTTGGTCGAACGGTGTCGTGTGGCTTAGAAGTCGGTCGGCCAGTTATTGTTCTGCACTCGCCTGTCCTAGTGATGCTACGGTCTAGCGCCTCTCTCGCATGCTCGGTCTGTGTCCCTTGTCAAATGACCTATTCCATGACCTCAAATGACGCGTCTCTAAGATGGCACCCTTGGAATGCCAAGTTTGTGTTATGTTGATATGGTCATTCGGCCACAAGAAAGGATTGTGCCATCTTCCTTCAGCCATCAATGATTCAGTCGCCAACGTCCACTTGAATGACGCTATCTTTGCCGCTTGTGCCCGCACGAACGATAATGCCCTTGTGATCGCTCGTACGACAATAGGCGGCGTCCGCTTGTCAATATCTTGGCCTCATGCAAACACTTGTCCAACAGCATTCTGGTCGTTCGCATCCGCTCTAACGACAATTTCTTTGATGTCTACGCCTGCTCGATAGGCAAGATCTTGGCCACCAGCGCCTGATAGAACCTCCATTCCTCGGCCGGTTCCCATGAAGGGCGGATTGCATCATTCCCTCCTTCTCGGAAAGGATTTGTCCGCAAATCTGTTCCTTGCTCATCCCCTTTAGCCGAGTAAGTTCTTCTCATGGGATCAGGTGGCTTGAACTTTCAAGTGATGAGTGTTGTGAGGGAAAACCCTTTGGCCAACCCCTCTTGCACCTACAAAACAACAAACGAGTTGCCTGGCAATAACCTGATAATGAGACTAGTTCTCGAGAGAACCCACTTGCATTGTCGCATAAGGAAAGTCAGTTGTTCAATCGAGGCCCTTGCCCACTCATTTTTTCGAGCGACCAAACACTCATTCTTTTCCTTCCCCTTTCTTTCTTTTCAATTCCATCGAATTTTCACTTGGATCCACCTTCTCTTCCCCACTTCTCTCAAATCTTTGCTCATTTCTCCTTCCTTTTTTTTTCTCGTTGTCCCTCACGGTTTCCTTCTCGTTCCTTTCTCGCATCCTCATTTGATCCTCAGACACCTGCATCACAGTTAGCGGCACCAAGATGATAAGCTTACCATGCTGCACGAAAGAATACTTGTTGGCGAAGCAATCGTGCATGGCCTTGACATCAAATTGCCACGGTCACCAAAGCAGAATGTGGCAGGTGTCCATGGGCAACACGTCACATAATACTTGATCCTCGTATGCACCGATTGACAAGGTGATTTGTACTTTCTTAGTGAGCTTCACTTCAACGTGCTCACTCAACCATCGTAACTTATAGGGTCTCGGGTGCCGGATGGTGTCCAACCCAACATTTTCCACCATGTACATGCTCGCCACGTTAGCTCAGCTATTTCCATCAATAAAACCATTGCAACATGGCATCGGGTGTGGAACAATTTTTCCCGATGACTTGGTTCAATGTCTTCAGCTCAGGTGCTAAGTGATCGTTGGACGACTAACAGCTATCCCACCACAGTGCCCTGCTCCTCTTCATGGCCCTCGGTCGCTTCTTCTTTCTCTTCTTCGATCTTGTACCTGCCTCGATCGTTCAACACCATAACCCACTTGTTCGGGCATTGGCTCGCGATGTTGCCGACTCCCTGGCACCTAAAACATTTGATATCCCGATTATGGGCAAGAGTTGGGATGCTAGTACTATTAGGGATTGCGGCTTTAGCTTTGGAGTCCTTGGACGCCTCGGCTTTTGTCTCCTTGGCCTTTGATGTTTTCAACCTCAACGAACTCATGGTGGCCGTAGGTTTTACCTTCCGTGCACTCTTCCTTTTGAGTTGCTCCTCCACCTTGATGGCTTGGTAGAGCAAGTCAGAGACTTTGACATAGTGCTGGAGCTCTACTACATCGGCTATCTCCTGATTTAGGACTTGGAGAAACCGTGCCATGCTGGTCTCCATGTCCTCCTCGATTTCCATCTCCTTGTAATATTCCTCCATGCTCTTGGAGCCTTGCCTGAGTCCCTGCAATTTCTGGTAAAGACTACGAAAACAGTGGTTGGACAAATATCTTCCACATCAAGGCCTTCATCTCGATCCATGTCTCCACCGCGGGTTCGCTGTATCTTCTTCTGGCGATCACCTCCTGATCCTACCAAATGATGGCATACTCATTGAACTCTATGGTTGCCAACTTCACCTTTTGTCACTCAGTGTAATTGTGATAGTTGAATACCATTTCCACCTTTTCTCCCATTCTAGATACACCTCTGGATATGCCTTGTCATGGAACAATGGCATCTTCACCTTGATGTTGCCAAGGTCATTGTCTTGATCTCTCCATGCCGGTTTGTCCGTTCTCCTTTGCGGTACATGGCTTGGTCCCCTTTGTGGAAAGCCATGTCCTGCTTGCCCTCCATGGCCTCGTGGCTTGACAAATCCTTCCTCAATGTCCGTCCACACTTCATCCTCATCATCATTTCGGTCATGGTTGTTGCCTTCTTGAGGTAGATCTCGAGCCGCCAAGCGTCTCACCTCATCCATGAGTTGCTCCATTTGGGTCGTCAGAGCCTCCATCTTTACTGCCTTGGATTCTTTCCCATATGTACTAGTGTTGATCGTGGCCTTCCACTATCTTGGCACGGACTATTGGCTAGTCATAAATGCTAGCACAGAAAAATGCCTTAAGCTTCCTTCTTGAATGACCCCTTTGACTGCGTTGTTCTACCTTCTCTGGCATGGAGTCTTAGGCGAGCATACATGCCTTGTGTTGGTCCTTGCAGCATTGATCTTGGCTTGCCTTGTTCCAAGGTGGTCGCTGCTTGTCCAATGTCCCTGGATGACTTCAAGGCTTGACCAAAGCTTTCCAATATCGGTACCTGGTCAAACGATCTTGTGTGGTTAAGCATTTGGTCGGCCAATGGTTGTTCTGCACTCGCCTACCCTGGTGACAATACGGTCTGGCGCCTCTCTCGCATGCTCGGTCTGTGTCCCTTGTCGAACAGCCTATTCTATGGCCTCAAACGACTTGTCCCTATGATGGTACCCTCGAGCTGCCAGGTCCACCTTATGTTGATATGGTCGTTCGTCCACAAGAAAGGATCGTGCCATCTTCCTTCGGTCGTCAATCATTCAATTGCCAACATTCACTCAAATGGTGCTGTCTTGGCTGCTTGTGCCCGTACAAACGATAATGCCTCGGTCGCTCACGTCCACTTGACCGATGTGGCTTCGGTCGCTGGTGATCGCTCGAATGACAATAGGCCACGTTCACTTGTCAACATCTTGGACTCATGCCTATGCTCGACCAACAATTTCTCTGCTATATACACCCACTCGATCGACAGGGTCTCGGACACGAGCGCCTGATAGAACCTACACGCCTCGTACGATTCCCATGAAGGGCAGATTACATCACTACCCAATGATCAACACGGAATCAAATGATCAACTTTTACGTAAACTCTAAGGTGCATGCAACCTAAGGTTTGCATGGCCACAACCCCTTTATAGAACATGTACTTTTCCCCCATGCAAGATTCCATCTTGAAATTGAACTATTCCCTGGTTTGCGTGGGCACCTTTGGCATGGGAATTAGGGTTTGCATGGAAATTAGAGTTTGCACGGGAATTTGTGTTTGCGTGAACCCCTAAGATTTCCATGGCTAAGGTTTGCATGGACATCACGTCCACATACTTGCACCCCTTCATGTCCACATGCCTACACCCCTTCACGTCCACATACTTGACCTTCGAATGAGATCGTAACAAAACCATAGTTTCCATTCAACATCATATTAAGTGTCTTGTAGGAGGATTGAACTTCAAGATTACAATCTAAAACTAAGTGTGTGGTTGTACAAATTCTATTTTGGAAAGATTTGAGTTGGGATCTCAAAACTTTCTATAACCATTGGAGTTGTTTACAAATCCTTGTGAAGGAAATGGCTGATCAAGATGATTGGTGTAGCGTTGCCTAGATGGAGACTCTTATATGTGGAAAAGAGTTTGTACATAGGATCTCATTGTTGTTGCACAGATCGAATTCCCTTCATTTTGGGAGCCAACTGAAGTGGATATCCGAGAATCCTTGGTGCAAGATAGATTTTGCACCTCTGTCGTACTCTATGAGGCGCAGTTGAATAATTTGTCCCATGAGGATTTTGTTCGAAACTTGAATGAGAGATTTTGCAATGAATGAAAATTCATTGGATTAATTAATTCATTAGAGAACAGATGGTAATCGTGGCGCAAGGTACATTTAGCTTGGTTAACATTCATTGGACCTAGACTTATTTGTGAGCTTTAAGTGAAAGATAACGAATACACAATCATTATATCAATGGTTGCTCCTGGAGTGATCTTGAAGTAAGAAAGTCCATAAGATATGAGAGTTCAACCTCATGTTTATAGTGGTATGTTCACGACGCTAAACGATTAGTGACTCGGTAAAAGAGTTTTATGCGCGATTATTAATCTGTTTGGAGGTCACTCTATGGGTCCATCAGTACGAGCTAGCCCACAAAGAACGTAGTACATTGTTTGTAATTTCTCAAAAGAATTAGACACACAATAACGAAAAGTTTGTGAAATGATGAAAAAAGAAGACAAGCATTTCAAAAAACGAGAAACATGCCAAGCCGTGCTCAGTCAGCTTGCGGGCATGAGGTTGATCCCGTGCGAGCCGTACAAACCTGATACATATGGACAAGACATGATACGCATCATGCGTGCCGTGCAGGCCTGGGTCGTTCCCTTGCCAAAGGACGATGCGCACGGCACGCCATCTTGTGCGCACAAATGGCAATGTGCCATGCATGCACCAACGCGCGTGGCCCTCGACACGGTGCCACTGCAAAGCATGGCATATACCACGCACATGGATTGGTTGGTAGGCCCGCACGGCAATGTGTCGCGTGCTTTCACAGTGCGCAGTGCTCGACCCTGGGCAGAGCGCTTTGCACAGATACCCCTGGCACTAGCACTGGATGTTCAAGTTATCCATGGCTCTTGAGCCGTGAACGGTCGTCTCACTGGGGGCATTGGGCACTGACGGCAAGAGGGGGTGGCGCACACCCCATGTTGTCTTCAATGTTTTTCTTTTATTTCCCCAAAATTAGAGAGTCCAATTTAGGCTTATGATAACTTGTTAATTATAAGGACTATGGAGTAATAATTAAAGTTTCATTGGGCTTTATTAAATGAGAATTAGTTAAGAGCCCAAAGTATGCGTAAATAAAGTAGTCCTAATTGGTCAAGAATTCTATTACTTAATTAATTGAGCCTAACTAAGAAAACAATCAATCTAAGTCTTGACCTAAACCCTCATTATAAATATAAGGCAATACCCCTAGACTCAATACAAGTCTTGTATCACAAGAAACAAGAGATACACGATTTTTCTTCTTTAGGGGGGTGGCAGCCGTATTGAAGGTTAAGAGAAAAAGATAGTTTTTCTTCTTTCTTAGATTTGCTCATGTCTTGAGATTAAATCTACCTGAAAGAGAGTTTTTTTGTTTGTGTCTACTATATTCTTTTGGGAGAACAAAAGAGATCTATCATCTTTGAAGTATAGTCCCGGGATATAACTCAGAAACCTTGGTGATTTCGAAATTGAAAAGAGAAAGGCAATTTTCCCTCTTGGTCAATAATTTTTTTTTGTCAAGCAAAAAATTTGTATAAATATAATAGTAGTTACATAGTCTGTACATATGAACAATGCCGCCTACTATCTATAAATCTTGCAGCATTTTTTCTCAGAAAGTGCCCCTCTTCTCCCCTGTTTTGCAATGAAAATGTTTTCCTTGATCATCACGCATACACACACATGGTTGGATCATCCAGTCATTAAGAGAGTAGTGAAAAACCTGTTTCTGGTTGAACCTCAACCACTCCTAGTAACCTCTTCGTAGTTTCTATAAGGATTCTTCTTGCTAGATATCCACATTATTGAAATGAACCTGATTTCTCATATTTCAGTTGTTCCATACTATGCACATCCATATCATTTGCCAAATCTTGCTTTTTATCCCTGGTGGTTTTAATGCAATGAATTCCTATATGCCAATTATATGTACTGACTCTATAAGGATAGAAAGCCATCTCCTTATCATTTTCCAGGTTGCGCTGCTATATGGAAAAGTGTAGAATGGGTGTCATTGCGTTTCTATAGCCTCTTTACACATTGTGCATCTTGCTTCCATAACTTGTGGGATAACACCCCTCTGTTTTATGTTATGTTTTGTTGGCAATCCCTGTTGTAGTAATCTCCATACAAACACCGATATTTTTTTGGGTATGATTCTGCACCATACTTGTCCCAGCTGTAGCATCTCTGCATCAGTGTAGAAGAGAGGTTTTTCCTTTTGAATTGCTTCGTATGCCTCCTTCACTGCACACTATCCCTCAATGTTTCCTTTGTGATGATACTTGTCTTCACTATGCTCCTTTGAATTTGTTTACTGCAAAAAATCAGTTAGTTCATCGAAATCTCTCATTTCTCTATCTCTTAATTGCCTACTCCACTCCCAATTCCAAGACCATTCCCCCCCTTCCCATTTTCCATGCTCACTCACTGTTATGCCTTTCAAAGTATCCACTCTATGGAGCCTTGAAATTTCTATACTAATCTTGTATTGTTTAGCCATCTATCCCCCAAAATCTACACATATTCAATTTCCCACCCTCAATTACACCCCTTCTTTAAGCCATTCCCCTCAAGTATCTCACCTATATCTAACCAACTCTTGGATGTCTCTGGGTTCCCTCTTCTTCTCCCCCTCCTCACTATTTTCTTCTCCTTCCTTAGTTCAGGCAGCCCCCCACCACTAACCTCCCATTTATCCCATATTTTGATCTCAACACCTCCTTCCAAAAATCATGTTTCTGATCTAGTATCCTACCCCCGCGTTTCCCTAACATAGCTTTGTTATACTCTTCCAGCCCTTTGATTCCCAAGCCTCCTTTAGCTTTAGGTTGACAGATTTTCGTCCACTTAATCCAGTAAATTTTTCTCTGATTTGGAGTTCCCCCCAGAAAATATCTATAGCCCTCTTGGTCAATATTTGCTTGTAATAATTCTGAATTTTTATCTTTAGATCTATGTTATGTGTAGATCCCATGTATGACGTGTGAGTTCGTTTATTCAAATGATGCATGGCAAACATGTTTGATTTATTTTCGAAAGTTAATGCATATAGCACCAAAATCCTTAATAGTTTAGATCTATGGCATGTTTAGGCTTCTTTCACACTTAAGATTAGATCATTGGGCCTAAATATATATTTAGATTTTAATGTAATTATAATCTAAGGAAACACCAAAAAACAACTCCAATACCATCATACGAGACACCACCTGCACCCAAACTTGTCTCTAATATCATGTGAAACTTTATCACACCCATATGGGTCAACTTATAAGGTGACTGTGAGATAAAGACGTTAGTACCAAGTTGATTATTTATTATACAATATTTTCTTAGATATTGATTTATATATTTTTGTACAACTCGTGTGGAAAGATACAACTCCAACACATAAAAACCTTGTATTTTTTCTATGGTAAGTAAAGGTAGGAACCGCCCCTGATGATGCCAGCTGCCACAAAATATGGCCGACGCTTGTGCCCCATCACTGGAAAAACATCAGTTAAGAGACCCCATAAGGGCTTCATCACCCATGGAATGGATTAAACACCTACAAAAAGCTGCACAGACGATAGCTGAACCTATTGTTCATCTTTCCAGTAGTAACCGGATATGGTTGACTCTAAATTAATAGCAAGTTCAAAATAATATGTTATAGGGGGCAGAACTTGGTAGGTGTAGATTTCTTTTACTTGGTCGACGAAGAGCTTTTGAGCAAGTTAAATTTTTGGAGATACCAAGGAAATAAGAGTACGAATTAGATTCAAGAAATTATTAGAAATTTCGAGGAGACAATTTGAACAAGCTACAAAGGCTCTTTAACACGGGAGGAAGATCTACATAACATATACACATATTACAATGACCAAACAGAAATTTGACAAGGAAAAATAGCACAATTTCCCCAATTTACTCATGGGTCACCGTCTATTGATGTTTTCATAACAAAAAGATGGTATAGAAGTAACCCAAGGCCTATCAAATCGTACAGTAGCCTGAGATAAACAAAAAGATAGGTTCAAGAGTGAAATGGTTTCAACTTTCAAGAAGGAATAGGAATGTTGAAGGAAGAATTTGTAAAATCTTCAATAGATCCATCGTATGGTATGTGACTCTTTTATATGAAAATGTTTACATTTTGGAAAGGTGTAAAGTAAGTTTGACTAAATCTAACACTAAATCTAATATCATAAATAACAAATCCCTAAAATCATGGTTATCTTTAATGTCACTATCATCTTTATTGTCATGCACTTGATCTCCTTCACTAACAACCTCCCTCAAGCGAATAGGCGGCAAAGCTAGCATGAGCTTGGCACGAAGAAACTAAAATCGAGAAGTACCCAGACCCTTTGTAAAAATATCAACAACTTGGTCATGTGTATTGAGGTGTCGAATAAGAGTGACTTTATTGAGAACCTTTTTCTCGAATAAAATGATAATCTACTTCAATGTGTTTTGTCCATGCATGAAATACGGGATTGGAAGCAAGAGCGAGTGCATCAATATTATCACACCACGGAATAGGACAATAAATAAGTGGTATTCTTAAGGCCTGAAATAACATACGAATCCAGTAAAGTTCTGCAGTTGTCAATGCCATTGATCGATATTCTGTTTCCGTGCTTGAGTGAGAAACAACTGACTGCTTTTTAGCTGACAAGGAAATAAGACATGATCCCAAAAATATTCCAAAGCAGTGGTAGAGCAACGATCACTTGGGTCGCCAGCCCAATCAGAGTCACAGCAAGCTTGAAGCTGGAGTGTTCCAGCTGTATACCATAATCCAAGATCAAGAGTGCCTTTGAGATATCGTAGAACACGCTTAGCATCACTCGTTGCTACTGAAGGGTTATGTAAATGTTGACATAGTTGGTTCACTGGAAATGCAATATCAGGACGAGACAGTGTGCAGTACTGTAATGCTCCCACCATCTGTCTATATAAAGCACGTCTGATGGTCCAAGAGGAGAATCAGTAGTCATTCAAGATGATGACCCAAAAGTAGATGGTGAGGGGAGAGGCTTGGCACCAATCATCTTTGTTCGTTCTAACAGATCTGTGATGTATTTATTCTGACGGATATGGAGGCCAGAACAGTCTCTTACAGCCTCAAGACCAAGAAAGTACCCAAGATTCGCCAAATCTTGAAGTTTAAATGTCGCTTGAAGACTCACAATAAGAGCAGTAATAGCCTCTCATGAGGTGCCAGTAACTGAAATATCATCCACATAAACAAGAATAAATAGCTTCATATCGCCATAGTGAAATGTAAACAAAGAAGTGTCATTGGGTGAGCAGCAAAACCCAAGATCAACCAAAGTTTGAGAAAGTCGAACATACCATGCCCGTTGAGCTTGTTTTAGACCATATAAGGCCTTATGCAGAGAGAAAACATAATCATGATAATCCTGTGACATAAACCCAGGGGGTTGTTCATGTAAACTATCTCATCGAGATCTCCATCAAGGAAGGCATTGGACACGCCAAGTTGCTTAATCTCCCAGTCAAAATGCACGCCAATAGTAAGAAATAGGCGAAGAGTGGCCATCTTGACCACATGGCTAAATGTTTCAGTAAAATCAAAACCATACTCCTGTTCAAAACCACGTGCTACCAACCGAGTCTTATATCGATCAATAGAACCATTTGTCTTCTGTTTGATTTTGTAGACCCACTTGCATCGAATAACATGGTGATAATAAGGACGTGGATAGAGAGACCATGTATGATTGGCTACTAATGCGTCAAACTCCTAGTTCATAGCAGTTTGCCATTCCGGGGAGACTGCAGCTTGTAGATAAGTGGTAGGTTCACGAGGAATCTGAACACTAACAAGAGCACGAAGTGGGTGTCGACTTGCATAGTAAAGGTTGTAGTCAGGAAATAATTTGGGACGACTGGAGCTTGTACGAGATTTGGTGACTATAGTTGTGGTAGGAAGTGAGGCCAAGGTTGAGACATCAGTTTCGGAATTGGGTAAAGAAATAGTATCAGAAGATGGCCTAGGGTACTCAGATAAATCTGAGTTCAAGGACTGAGGGTCAGCATGATGACGAGATCTTGGCTCAGGTGATGTAGGTAAAGTTTCAGTCAACAATGGTAGACATGGAGTATGCGATGTAGATGGAGCATCAGGGGATGACTGGGACGCTTCTGCTGGCATGCCTATGGTAGAAGATGACCCAATAGATGCAGGAATAAAATTATCTAGAAATGGATAGCTAGTACCTGAGTCAGGGACATTCTCTGATGAAGGAGCAGTCTGAGCAGTACTTTCCGAGTGAGCAAGGAACACAGTTTCGTCAAATATAACATGCCGTGAAAGATATGTGTTCTTACAGATAGGATCGTACCACTTGTAGCCTGGATGTTTGGAACTATGTCCAATGAAAATGCACTTAGAGTTTCTAAACATAAGCTTATGAGTTGTATAAGGACGAAGGAGGGGATAACATGCACACCCGAAGGATCGGAATGTCAGATAGTTAGGTTTGTTCCCAAATAATTTCTCAAATGGACTAATGTGAGTGAGCACAGCAGATGTAAGTCTATTAATGATGAAGACCGCTGTAGAACGAGCTTTAACCCAAAACATTGGAGATAGATGGGACTGAGCCAGTAAGGTCAATCCCATTTCCACAATGTGTCGATGCTTTCTTTCTGCAAGACCATTTTGTTGGGTAGTATGTGGACAAGAAATTCGGTGAAAGATGCCAGATTCATTAAGAAAAGCTCTAAATTGATTTGAGCTAAATTTCCCTCCCCCATCTGTTTGAAAAGTTTTAATTTTCACCGAAAATTGATTTTCAACTAGGGCTTTAAACGTACGAAATATCTCAAATACTTCAGATTTGGCCTTGAGTGGGTAAAACCAAGTAAACCTAGTGAAATCATCCACAATAATGACATAATAACGAAAAGCTTTATTCAAAAAAAATTGAAGTTGACTATACATCATAATGAACGAGTTCCAATAGAGAAGTAGTAGCACGACTAGAAGACTCAAATGGAAGTTGTTTGCTCTTGCCTAGTTGACAAGGTTCACATACAGACTCAATAGAATGCGTAGAACATGCAATTTCAGATTGACTAATAAGGCGACGAACAATAATAGGAGAAGCATGCCCTAAGCGATTATGCCAAATGGAGAAAGTGGGTTGTGTACCAACATGAGCAACCAACGCATGTTTAATATTCTGGAAACTAGTCCAAACTTTATCGGGTACATACCACCCTTACTGGGTCCCTTCATCAGTGTTTGTCCCGTCTTGTTGTCCTTGATAAAATAACCAGAATCAGTGAGTATAAAATAGCAATGGTTATCGATGCAAAATTGACAGGTAGACAAAAGATTGGCTGCATCATTAGGACAATGAAGAACACGTGATAATTTTAGTGGGCGGGTGGATGAATGTATGAAAATGTTGTGACCTAGAGCATTGGACTCTTGTTCGTTTCATGTATACTGGATGACTAAAATCATCTTGTTCCTTGAGTTTTCGATATGTATATTATGGATCATTTGGGTTG
>JAOWBN010051373.1:0-21172 GCA_028565015.1 Pinguicula moranensis
TGCGTCATTTGATGTATTGAGTTCCAGCAACTTCACTAAATAGAAGCACTGGAATTTAATAGAGTCATTTTGCTCTAATACATTTGGCAATATAGAAATGTTAAATTTGTAGAGTAAGTTTGTTGATGTTGTTGCCTGATCATGATTATGAAAAAATATTCATACGCAGTCAATTGGATAATGATTATCTAATAGAATCTTAAAAACATATTCTTTATCTTGTGCCCTTGTTTATTCAATGCCATGAAGACAATAAGAAAGCTATCAATTTCTTAATCAACTCAGTAAAACTATCTCCCTTTCAACAAAAAGGTTTACTGCCAAGGGAACCAAACCTACTTATAGATTCTCCACAAGAACAGCCATGGAGCTTCCTGACAGAAAACAGAGGACAGAATGACGAGCGCATAGCACAGGAGCAGGCAAGTACAATGAAACTGCCATCAGTAACACCAGATCTGAAAATCAAATCGAGCATACTGCTTAAAAAGTGAAATCAAACAAGTAACAAGACGGCAGCATATCTCAACACAGTAAATGGGAAGCTTCCAGTACCTTGCTTTCGATAAAAGCCAACAAAATTTGGGAAGAGTCGGCAGAAGATTTTCTGAGCATACTGCATAAATAGTGAAATCAAACCAGTAACAAGACGAGGCAGCATATCTCAACACATGGGTTGCTTCCAGTACCTTGCTTTCGATAAAAGGCAACAAAATTTTGGAAGAATCGGCAGAAGATTTTTGGTGAATTGGAATAGGATGAGATAGCGGAGAAGCGGGAATTGGAATAGGAAGACGCGAAAAAAATGAAGAGAGTGAAGAAGATTTTCGAAAAATTTGAGGAAGACGCGAAATTCTCTGCTGACGTGGAAAGCGAGGTCGTGCGCTATATCATTTCCGGTTTTAAACTCTTACCAGTATCCTTCGGATTGCGTGGCAGAATACCTGCCCAAAGATTGTTGTGAAGAAAGCTGTACGGATCCAACCAGGCCAAGGACGGACGCAGAAAAGTTTTTTAGGGGTTTAAAAAAAATTTAGAGAGGTTGAAGGGTTATAGAAAAATTTAAGAGGCAGAAAAAAAAAATTGGGGGAGCAATATATATTTTTTGAGGGGAGAAAAAATAATTTATTTGCTCAATAATTATGAAAAATAATAATTTTACCAACGCAAACAATGATAAAAATAAAAATAAAAACCACCTAATTTATTTATACTAACTAATTTATTTATACTACTTAATCTGTTTATATAAATAATTCTCAAAATAGATTTACACTAGTAAAACAAATTTATTAAATAGAGATGAAAAAAATATAAACAAATTCATAGAATCGAATAGAGAAAACAATAAATAAAATAAAAAATCTAACTCAAAAGAAAACACCAAACCATAAATGAAAATTACTAACATTGTCACTGAAAGATACCCAAAAGAACTTGTAAAAAAAATAAAATAACTGAAATAAAATAGAAGCATATAATTAAAAAAAACCAATTATAAAAATTCACTCAAGGCCCCCCTGCGTACGCCCTTGCATCCCCCAATGTTTCAATACTTGCTCCATCACCATTCACAGTGCTATCTCAGTGTGACTAACAATCTTCCTAAAATCGATAACTCTCTTGTGCAAAACCCAATTAGTGTCTATCAAATGTGCTGTAACGCACATATAGGAAATATTTTGAATTGATGTCCATGTGTCCGTGGTCAAACTAACCCTAGGGCTCAATTCTTTCAACTGGGACATCAACTTATTCCTCTCATCCACATATACACCCATGCAATCTCGAGTAACTGTTCTCCTGGATATCATTCTAAACCTCGGCTCAAGCCCACGAACGAACTTTATGAAACCAGGGTTTTCCACAAGCATTAAAGGTTGTTCTGCCTGAATGATGAACTCGGCCAGCAACCTACGATTCCTCTGCTCATCAAATTTTTCTAACATCATATTACCTTTAATCATTCCCGAAGCAGTTGAAGCATCATGCGTGATCCTACTTTGTAAGGAGTCAATAATAGTCGGGCCTCGTTTAATCCCACGACAAGCTTTCTTTATATGTCTTAGCATTCCCGAAGTCCCCGACGATCTAGGGTCACAATTAAAAGTAGCCTTGCAATGCTTGCACTTAGCCTTTGGACGAGACCCTTTAGGTGTTTCTAATTTTATGAAATCATCCCAAACCTTTGACCGTGGCTTGATAGTTTTCCTCTTTTTGTTTGTTGTAATTGTTGCTTCTTCATCTTCAATATCAATATCTGTATTTGAGGGCGACAAGGACCTTGTATCTTCGAAGTCCGCACTATTTTCCATCTAACCAAATAGCAAAAAATAACAAAATCAGAATACTTCTTTGCAAAAACAAAATCAGAATACTTCTTTGTAAAAACAATACAAAGAGACCTATAAGTTTGTATACTGAAAAGTTTGTTGTACAGTAACATCTATAGTTTCATGTATTGATTCAACAATCACTCCTTCTTTAGACCTATACTTGTCTGATCATTGAAGAATGCAATCAATACTTCAGACAACGAACTTTAAAACAAAACTCTAAAAATCGTAAGACAGATTTACATGTTATGTTATAACTTATAGGGCTTTTGTTCAAATACATAACCTAAAGATCAATAACATATAGAAGAAAATGCAAAATGTGGGAAGCATATAAGAAATCATATGCTTGGTGCAAGCAACAGAATGAAAGATCACATTCAAGCAGAATTCCTCCTGCTATTGGCGCAAAGACATTGTATTCCTCAATTATTTTTCGACACATTAAGCGAAACGAATGACATTTCAAAGAGCCAAATATAGTCAGTCGTTGTGAAGGAAAAAGAATGTTACCAAGAACTTGTGAATCTCTTGCAGACTGGTGTGAGTGTGAAATTGGTGCAGAAACTTAGCATATCACTATATCAGAGTAGATTTCGTACCTAACCTAAGTCAGTAGGCTCAACACAGGAACAGGATGCAACGGTGCAACGGTGCAACGAGTCGAGAGAGACGACGCCTGTACTCACTCAGTGTCTCTGTCGAGTGTCGACTGTCGCGAGCGGCGAGGCGCCGAGGCGGAAGCCGGAAAGGGATTTACCGTAAAGGGCGTTAGCCTAGGTTAGGTTAACTGGTTGAGGTGGAATGGAATTTGGAAACGAGATAGATGAGAGTGAGAGTCTGCCGTCGCCCGTCTGGATCTGGAAAGTGAAGAAAATATCAAAAGAAATCTGGAAATCGTGATTCGCGACTTAATTAGATCGGGATTCGGGTTTGTCCCGAAATTTACGGGACTGATTAGTCAGTTTCGAACCCGACCCGATATCCCGATTTTCACTAAAAATTCGGGACTCGGGATTCGGGCCCAATCGGGCCTCGGGCTTTCCCGAGGCCTGAATCCTGTTTGCCCACCCCTACCACCAAGAAACATAATAGAACTACACGGCTCATCATTTTTGTCCATCTTTGAATGCATGAGAGCTAGCGATGGAATAAGAAAATTGGGCTATGGGCCAAAGCATTAGGAGACTAGAGTGGGGTGAGAAGAGAAACTTTGCTCAAAATTCGAACTATGTAAGAGGAAACTATTACCTGGCCCAACCGACCCACTAATGCCCTTGTATCTGGAATCACATGAACTTCTCGTGGAGGAATGATAATTATATCAATCCCAACTCAAATGAAATGAGGTAGCCAATCAAGGAATGAACCAAGCTTCATCGAGTATCAAATGGTACCCCGGAGGTCAACCTTGTAAGAAATGTTTCAATCCTTAATTAATGTGACACAAGGAAACCAATAGAGGAGTGACAAGCATTTTTATTCGCTTGAAGCATCAATGAAGAAAAATGAGGTTCAAATTGGGCAAGTAACCACTGAGATTCATCAAATACAAATCAAAAAGGGCAACTGCAAGCAAAATTTGAACAAAAAAAGACTATTGCAGGCATGATGCAAGAAGAGGTAGTTGCTAAACCCTATCAATTTCTTATAGCAGATTCTTCATTGTTAGATGTAGATCTCGATGACTTCGAATTTGAGGAAGACATGATTGGAAAGGGATGGGAAGTTGTGGATGAAAATGTTGATAGCTTAGAATTGGAGCATGAGGAGGTGAATGAAGTGGAAAAAAAAGATGCAAGCAAAGTTAATGAGAAGCTGAAATACTTGAACATGAATGAGGAAAGAGGTGAACCACATGAACATTTTCAAGTAGAGGAAGATGACTCGACAATGGGCATCTCGCCTATGAGATCAAGAGGACAAGGTTGAACTATCATGGATAGAAACTAAAGAAGTATGAGTAATGAATAGCAAGGCGGGCTTGCACAAGTCCAAGAACCCGTACATGCCACTACTTTCACTAGCCAAGAGACTTAAGCTCAAAGGAAATGCTAAGGATTCCTCCACTGTCTATTTTAGGCTTTCCCAAGGTACTATTAAGCTTCGTTTATAGGATATAATTTGGGATGTCCCTTCCTATGTGAAGTTTTTGTTGGGAGTTAGCCTCAAATAAGACTAAGTTCGTGCAAGAAGAGAACATGCATTAACAATGAAGTGTATTGATATGATCTTTGATAGGAACTATGATCTTGTTACAAGCTTATGGAAAAGATTCTAATGCACATGGAAATTTGGATTCAAAGACAAATCCTTCATAGGATGGAGAGAATAATGTAGATATCCAAGCTCCTAGACACATTCGGATTCTTGCATGATCAAAAACAAAGATGAGTGGCGTAGAAATCTAGGCTCTCAGACATATTTAGATTCTTGCATGTCCCAAAGTAGTCTCAGGCCAAGTGGACTCTTCCAAATGAGTCCTAGCACAAGTGGACTCTTTCAAAGGAGTCATAGGCCGAGTGTACTCTGTCATCTCAAGGAGTTCTACCCTAGTTGGAATCTTATGTCTCGAGAAGTCCTATCCAAGTTGGACTATGTCGTCCCGATGAGTCCTACTCAAATCAAAATCTTCCATATAAAGGAGTCCCCGTCGACGTGGAGTTTATTCAAAAGGACTTCTAATCAATGAGGAGTCTTCTCCAAAATTAATACTCTTATTCAAGAAAATAAGCCTAGTCCAATTTAAGAAAATAAGCTAGTCCAATTTTCCTTTTTAATTATTATTTTCAAATTATGTTAATCTAGGACTCTTATTATTTTAGGAAGTTTCAAATTGAGATTCTTAGAGTTTCATGTTGGTCGAAATTCTTGCTTATAAAAGACAAAAACTCATTTTTTTTAATGGGACATTATTATTGATTTTATTACGAACTTATAAGGAAACTATTTGTTCTTTAATTCATGTTCTATGTGAGAATTTGTTGCATGCACCTTCGTGGTTTAATTAAAAGTGTACCCTTGGTTTCATGTTAATCTTTGGGTAGAAATTGTGTTAGGCGTTCAATTGAATCTCTATTTTCATTTGTTCATAGCATAATTGTTAGTTGGGGGGGCGATAAGCATGCTTGATTGGGTTTCTAAGGCATAACACATCTTCATCTCGTTTCTTGCTATATTTTATATTTCTTGTAGCATTTTATTGGGTTTCATGTCATATCCTTATTTTTATTGTTTGAATTTGATTGTGTTTTGTGCAAGTATTAAATTTCTGAATTCACAATTCTTGCTCACACACGAAGATTTGTATCAAATTGGTATCAGAGCCAAGTTAGAATTATTTCTTTCATTCTGTTCGATATTGTTGACGTGTGATTCCTGATTGTTGTCTTCCTTGTCGAGTTTTGCTCAACCAAAAAAATTGACAATAAAAAAGTATTATTTTTGATCGAAAGTCCTCTTGTTCCGTCAATTGTTATAACCTAAAGCTTTTGTTTTCCTTCATTGACTACGTACATTGATTGACCATTGCATACTAATTCTCATTGCACTTAAATTTGGACTTTAAGAGCAAAGATATTGGTAACATTGAGTGAGATACATCCATCCATTCTTGAGCTACATAATTCCTATCCTACCTGTCACGTTTTTTTCCTCCCACTAAACTAATGTACATTACATTCATTTTGAGAAACCCAAGTTACATTTGGAGGGAAGTAAGATGGAAAATAATTACATTATGAATAATAGAGAAGCATGACAAGCAAGCCATATTTCGAACATGAATGTAACTATTACAAACACACTTCCAATGTAATAATAATTTTTAAAAACCACAATCCTATTGGGTTTTAATCCAAGATTAACCACCATGTATTTAAATTAATTCATAATAAAGTATGTAAAGTTAGAGTACTACAAAGAATCATCACATGCAACACATCCTTGAACATGTAATTGTAATCATGGACCAAAAATTGTCCATGATTGGCCTCGGGTTAGACAATTTTTGTCCAAACATTGCCACGGTTTTTAGGACATTCACAAAGCTTAACCTCTAATTATTTTTTAAGCAATAACTTATGCTTCTACAACACTATTGAGGACCAAAACCATGCAACTTTTAATACTGCAACTGTTGTTCTCAAAATCTACACACTTTATTCGAAACAAAATATAAGATTTCAAGATACAGTTTTCAAGAAACATGCATGCAACATGAACATAATCTTAATTCTTTATCTTATAGCACAAAAAGCTATGTAACATATCTTGCATGTCATGCAAGAATTAGCATGATGGCTCAGATACAATTTGTTGGAATTCATGGCTAAGCTATGGGTCATGAAATATGAAAGTGAAGCAGAAGCATACATGTAGTGTGTGCATAACAAAACCTTACAGATTTCCAAACGAAGGATCCTTGCTAATTTGCATAGCTTTAATACAAGAATAAGGAGGAAGTTAAACCTCTTCTTGAAGCTTTCACAAAGTTCTTTAAGGTAGTCTCCTTGGGGGTGCTCAAGTGACCACCCTCTGTGGAAGTCCACACCACCACAAAACTTGGAGGGTTATACAACACCTTGTATAACAATATATGTGTGTGTTTGGAGTGCTAGCTCCTTACTTGTGGAGAAAGAAGATGAGAAACGAGATCAAAATCTTGTAGCCATTTCTTTCCTGAAACTTTCGGGTAGAATGGGAAACAAGAGATGGAATTTTTCTTTTCTTCTATCACGACCAACAAATGTATAATATTCTTCACATATGAAAGTATCAATGTATTTATAGGGTTAGAAATGGCCTTGAGATGCAAAAACGTGTCCATGTTTGTGGATCAACTTTTAATCCTAGACATACATGTATACATGTTTTTGAACCACCCATTGTTTTTTAGAACTCTTCCACTCAACCTTTATATAAAAATCCTTGTATATGAAAACCTCATTGCATGTAATGCCATTGGATATGCATCCTATGGATGTGTTCTAATTTGATGAAAATGGTAATTGACTTCATATATCACATATATGAAGTGTAGTAACATTCCACTAACTCTTTAGTGTATTCCAACTTAGATTCCACCAATGTGGGATTTTGATGTAATACAATACATCCCAAAAACTTAAGATGATTATGTTTGTGACCTCATGATTACATTTGAGCCTTTGAAGTACCAAATACTTCAATTCGGACTCCAAACTCTTTCTTTATTCAATTTCGGCCCCTCAAAAGTTTGAGGTTAATATGTGTAACCCTATAGGTTTTTAATGGCTTGAAAATGGACCATGAATTAATATAATCATTATGGTTAAAGAATTAAGCTTCTTTAATTCATTAAGCTCTAATGCATGCATATAGAAGATCAATGACATTTAGCAATATTTCATGGTTACCTTGAGAATAGTCATGTTAGGAGACTATTTATTTGATATGCAGTAACTATGCAAGAATTAGAGTAAATAATGAATGTGGCTACTAATCAATATACATTATATAAAAGTGTTGATACAATGACCAGGTGATTGCCTTGAGGCACAATACTAACAAACTTCCACTTGCACTAAGGCCAAACACTCATGTTCCTAATATCGAGTGTTTGTACATGGCTCTCATGTTTCATCTAAGACAATACCTTAGTCAATGGATCAACAACATTTATTTCAGATGGGATCTTCTCTACCTTTACATCGTTCCTATCTAAGATTTCTCTAATTATATGGAATTTCTAAGTACATGTTTAGACATTTGATGAGACCTTGGTTCCTTTACTTGTCCTACTGCTCCACTAGGACTTGCAGTGAACAGAAACACTCCAAGTTCTTCGACAAACTTCTTGATTCATATAGCTTCCTTTTTTTGGTATGCCAAATTCATTATAAAAGAGAAAAGTTTATGTACAAAGGATAGTGTAAAAAGGAACAAAAATAAGAGAAAAAGAAAATAAAAGACCAAAGCAAGAGTACAATGTTTTGTGTAAGGCTCCTCTGTTCTCCTAGCTAATAGCTTCTCCTCTTACTTTGCGTCTCTTTCACTTCACAAGTCCTTGCAGCATCGGATGGATTGTGTATCAGTTCAAAGACTAGTACATGCCTTCAGAAACGTCCTGATTGTCAACATATCAAGGTACATTTGTAAGAACCTTGGTACACAACTCAGCTTATGAAGCTGCAATGTACTCTACCTTTGTTGTAGAGTCAAAAATGGTGTCCTGTTTGGAACTCTTCCAAACCACCACTCTTTCGTTCAGGTTAAATACATACCTTGACTGGGATTTAAAATTGTCTACATCTGTCTGGAAACCCGCATCCATATATCCTTTATTACTAATTATACAACCCCGTATACTAAGAATAAGTCCTTAGACCTTCTAATATACTTTAAAATATTATTCACAGCAATCCAATATTCCTCACCATGAATAGATTGATGCCTACTCATAACACTCAGAGCATAAGAGATATCGGATCTTTTTGTTGATAAGCAAAAATTCATTAATAAAAATAAGTATGTACAACTTTCTTACAAGAGATAAGATAAGTAATAAGAAAAACAATGAATAGTCCAAACAAATGAGATGGATCTTTTTCGGGAACGAGGGTGAGGTGCACAACATTAGTCAAAACAACTCTCAGCTATGCAGGTTGTCATGTGACTGGCTACAGGGGTCATTACCGTGCCAGAAAACTCAGCTCTGCCTGCTCATCTTATAGTATCAAAGTCATGACAGTGCTGCTGTAGTCCAATATGCAAAGACTTAATGGTTACTACAACAGTGATCTGCCAACATTCGACTATGCAGGCCGCCATACAAGTATGATTGTAGGAGTCTTTACTGAAGTAGTTGACACAGCTCGGCCTATTTGCCTTATAGCATTATAGTCATTTGATTGTTGCAGCCTCCTCTGTTCCCTTGTCTTCATTTTGAGGTCACATGGAGGAAATTAGCATCACCAATGAGGTTCAAAACCTCAATGTGCTGAAAAGATACTCTGATGTAGAATTCTCCATAGCAAGGATCAAGTTCGTAAATTATATTTCAGAGATATTGGATCTTGTACATAGCATAGCATACATTATAGTCCAATGGCCAAAGCATATGCAATCTTTTGCATGTGGATCCTATCCTGATCCGTATTTGATGCCATTTTATTTGAAATATATATACCATGTCCCCATTGGAAGAAGCCTTTTTCTTGGACTTATCCATGCTAAACCATCTTAGCACATTATCTATGTACGTTGATTGTGATAGACCAAGCAACCTTCGGGATCTATCTCTATAGATCCTAATTCGCATAATATAGGTTATTTTTTCCAAGTATTTCATGGAAAACTGCTTGGATAACAAAACTTTATAGGTTGAAGCATTGGTAAATCATTTCCTATGAGCAATATGTCATCTAAATAAAGCACTGGAAAAACTCTCACATCCTCATGAACCTATTTATATATACAAGGTTCATTAAGATTTCTGATGAAACCAAACTCTTTGAATTCTTCATCAAACCTGATGTTCCAACTCTGAGATGCTTTCTTGAGTCAATAAATGTATCTATGAAGCTTACACACTTTATTGGTTTATTTGGATTTAAAACCTTGAAGTGGTATCATAAACACCTCCTCTAGAAAATCCCATCAAGCAATATCCTAATGGATTTCAGCAAAAGAAGGTTTCGTCATTGTCAACATTTTGTCCTTGACATGGTTGTTTAGGACCCTTGTATATATTTTGTACTTTTCTTTCTTTTCTTTTCCTTATTCCCTTATACATAACTCTATATTACATATTAATAGAAGTTAGCTTACCAAAAAAACATATTGTCCTTGACGAAATCCTTTTACTACTAGTCTAGCTTTATAGGTAATCACATTATCGTCCATGTGTTTTTTCCTAAAAAAACTATTTGCACCCTCGTTGTTGAATTGGTAAGCTAATGCATCAACTATGATTGCAAGTGCACAAATTCTAAAAAGTAATAAAGTGAATATGACGAGTGTTGAACCAAGAGGATTGGAGAAGATAAACACCAACTTTAGCTAGTTTTGCATGCAATTTGGACGAACAACAGTCTGGTTTAAATACCACGCTACAAACAGAGACATGGAAGAAATTTAAATGAGATAATTCTTTTTGGTGTTTTTGGTTTGATGGACACAAACTTAAGTATAACTTCTCTTGGCTAGAGATCTAAGGCAATGATTTCACCTCTACATGAATTTGTACGGAATTAGTTTCCTAGTTCAATTATTAGACTCAACGCTTAGTTGCCCACTCATCTCTTGAATCTCGTGCGACCTACTAAGAGGCTTTAAACTCAAGAAACCCACACACGGTGACACCTTTCCCATGAACACCCATATCTCGAATCTCGTGTTCATGGTACTTGGGGTTGGTTTCACCATTTTCTAGCTAAGTTTTCATCTCTCGAATCTCGAACAAAGCCTAAGCACTAACATTTGGTCGTCAATCAAATATTTGTTTGTAAAGAAGTGAAATAAAACCAAGCACCAAAGCATTTTGTCAAATAACTAAACATTCAAAACCATTCCAACACAAAATATATGTAGGGGCTACATCATGACTTAGAATGTTGGTTTAGTTCATAGTCGGAACATAATCTTCCCGAAGGAGAACAACGATAAAGGCCATAGTTCAGAAACTCCCTTGTCTAAGATGTCACACTTATTCTTCCTCTACAGTCGTTTCTCACTTCGTTGATCCGTTCTCCCAGATCCCAGCTTTTTAAATGGATGGATCAATTTCCTTTTTATCTACACCATTCCTTAGCTTCGTTGAGAAGCTATTGGCAGATATTTTCTTCTTAGAAATGGAAAATATATCCATCCAATACTTCTTATAAGCCTCTTTGTATGTACATATAATCAAAAGCTTAAAAGAAATCAAATATCTTTCATCGCCACTCTTTTGGGACATAAGTATTTCATCCTTTCTCACATTTTATTTTTCCTCACTTTTTCACTCGATTCTCCTCTCAAGGCCTCTTTTCTCTCTCATATTTTCATAACTCTCAATCTTTCCTTCTTTTTCTCTCATCATTTTAATCTCTCTTTCCTTTTCTCTCATCTTTTTAATATCTCTTTCTTTTTCTCCCATCATCTCATTACTCTCAATCTATTTATGTTTCTCATTTTTTACTAACTATTCAATTTCAGAATTGATGCATGGCACATTGAGATCAGGCGCAACTTTTAAAATTTGCACATCCTCTCACTGAATATTGCAAACACTCTCATTGGTGGTATACAATTAATGCCTTTTACCTCAAGAACGTGTGTTGCTTCAACGACTTGCATCGTTTCTTATTGAATTTCACCAACAATCTCAGATGATGTTACCTTGTTTGATTGTGGTGTGGCACCAATGCTGCTCTTCTTCTTCCTAGGCTTCTTTTGAATGTCCAACACTATCTCCTTACGGTTTGGACATTGAATGAAGGTGTGTCCATATCCTTGGCATGTGGTGTACCTAATATCACGAGCATGAATTCTAAAAGATATAGAATTACCAAGGGAAGTGACATTAATTGTCTCCTTGAGAGCGTGCCCTGAAGTCTAGGGATGGTTATCAACTTATTTGACTCCAAAAAACTAAAAAAAACGCGATCAAAGGCAACCCCAATAGCAATAAGACACATAGCCCGAAAAATAAGAAAGGTTGTCCAAGTTTGAGTCAAAATTTGTCTTATCTATTGTCAACTCACCAAATTCGACCCATTCTTCAAGTAAATCATATCCTAGGATTTCTCTTGTCCATATTTTCATAATAATTCAAGGCCATTAGGGTAGCATTAGAAAAATAATTAATTTCATTCTCAGATTGTTCGAATGGATCGGATGCTCCTGCATCTTAAGGCCACCCACAATCATACATGTTGCAACCTTTGTTGTAACACCACCCGATCATTTTAGCGGGAAAGTGGACCAAACCCAAAGTGCATAAGAAGTATTGGATAGACATATTTTCCATTTCTAAAAAGAAAATATCTGCCTTCTTTTTTAGTAGATAACTAAGTCTATTTGTATTAAAGATTTTTTATTTCTTATAAGACTTTGATTATCTGTACATACAAAGAGGCTTTGTTATCTACTAACAAACTCGTCGTCTGTACCCCACCGAGCGAAATTATTTCTTTTGTGCAGGAACCTGAGAAGGCTTGCAGTTTATTGTCCACCCAAGAGAATGACCTATTGAGTTCGTGGTTGGAGACTTTGATTAAGACCATTGTGTGCATAGGAGTAAGCACGAGGTTATCAAAGCTCTTCAGATGCAAGAAGATGGATCATTTAAGAAGAGTTTAAGTGCTTGAGTACACATTGTCCCTAAGGTATTATCCACGTTCCTTATTAGATACACAATTCCTTCTCCGCTCATAGTAGGCTAAATCCATCACGGTTGCTACGTCCATGACCTTTGGAGTTGAAGGTGGCTAGGGGCTTGGATGCTCCTGCATCATTCACCCCGGGTTGAAGCAGCCTCGACCTCGAGTTCAAGTAGTTAAGGTTCATCCGCCATGGTACTTTGGATAGCTACAACCACGTGTGGTCGTTGGCTTTAGTGTGCATGTTGTACGCGGGTTGCCAACCTATCCATTCTTTGCCTTGCATTTCAAGTCATCCGCCACTGTCAACCACGAATGTTGAGCCATTTCCCATTTCATGTGTTGGTGGTCAACTTCCATGCATCTTACTTGGTACAAGTTGTCCGTGACTTGGTGGCTCGAAGGTTGGTGAAGTGCTACAAGTCGTTGGATTCAGGGGTAATAGGCGATGGACCTATTTTGCGGCTTTCACATTGCTCAACTACTTGTTGCACTATCCATGCGTTGTTGTGACCTATCTTTGACCAGCGACACTCAGTAAATCCTCTTATCTGGCGAAGAGTATGTGGTGCCTTGTTGTAGCACACATTCCCCGGTTGTTGCGGCAAAGGCCACTCGGTTGTGCCATGTTGTTGGTACGGGACTAAGTGTCCTCTTGGCGCTGTAATGACCCAAACTCTTTCTAGCCAAGATTTGGCAAATGACTTGCCTAGAGATTGTTCACCTTGGAAAGGACCGTTATACTTAACAAACTCACGCTCTATTGGTCCATCACTTCGGCCAACCAATCCAGAGTCTCGGGTTGGAGCTTGAAGACCGTGGCCTCCTAGCCATTTCCATTGACCGATTGATACATTCAAGTGACTGTTGGGCATTCCAAGGAGCCAAGGCCTTCCTTACCTCCCTTTCCGTGACCTTTTCACCAAGATGACCCATAGAAAGGAGGCTAGTGTTCTTCCCGGCCGAGGGATGCACCATTTGCTTCCGCGTTGGGGCTAGAACCACCTTATTTCCTTCAAGGCTAAAGGATTAGGTGTTCTTCCATCCATCATGAACCATTTTTCTATCATATTGCCATGGTCTCCCAAGAAAAATGTGACAGGCCTCCATTTCGGCAACATCATACCACACCTTATCAAAGTACTTTCAACCGATGGATAATGACACAAGATAGTACCGATTCACTGAGATTGTACTGCCTTTATTTAGCCATGATAGTAAATAAGGGTTGGAATGTATCTCAGTCTCCAGCTTGAGCTTGTGGATAGCTCATTCTGCCACTACATTTTCACAACTCCCACTACTGATGATCACATTGCACACTTTGTCCTTCACGGCGCAAGTGGTCTTGAATATGTTGGTACGCAACCAATCAGACTTGGCCTCATCCTTGGGAGTCAAAAAGGTCTTTTTGGCCACCAAGTTGGCATGGCCATATCATTGCAAGACATCATCCTCTTCATCGTATGAGGGATTGTCCAGCACTGGGTACTCATAATAATCCTAGGCCATCAAAGTTCTTATTGCGATTGTTTGCGTCTTTTTGCCCAATTGGCCCTATGACTGGGCTCTCCAAAATGAAAGCACTTCATGGTGGATGTGTTGGTATCGTTTTGAGTAGGTTTTCCATTTGAACTATTGTCTAATCGCGCCTCCTTGTGCGCTACCTTCACCGTGGTTGATCTGCCTTGCGCACCACCCAACCAAATGTGAGACTTCGTCACTGGTTTCTTCTATTGCCTCTCCACAGACAGGCTCACTTGAGGCTTCATAAACACTCCACAAGGATTGGAGCACGAGCACATCCTGTATGCTCGATCGTAGGCCACTAATATAGTGACCTACCAATTGTTCCTTGGACTCTGACAAGTCATTCCGAGCCATGATTTGGTAGAACTCTTCCGTGTATTCTTCAACACCTCAAGCTCCTTGCCTCAATGTATGGAGTTGTTGATAAAGAGACAAAGCATACTCGAAGGGGAAGAAAAGGCTCTGCATCTTCCTCTCCATCTTCTCCTAATAGGAGATCTTCGAATGCCCTTGGTGCTCACGGACAAAGATTTAATTGAAGCATTGGTATATCATTTTCTATGAGTAATATGTCATCTACATAAAGCACATGGAAAACTCTCGCATCTCCATAAACCTTTGTATAAACACAAGGTTCATCAAGATTTTTGATGAAATCAAGTATTTGATTACTGCTTTATCAAACCTGATATTCCAACTTCGAGATGCTTGCTTGAGTCCATAAATGGTTCTCTGAAGCTTGTACACTTTATTGGTTTCTATGGATTCAAAACCTTGAGGTTGTATCATATACACTTTCTCTATCAATATCTCATAAACATAATGTGCAACTATGGCAAGTTATATCCTAATGGATTTAAGCATAACAACTGGAGAGATGGTTTTGACATAGTCAACGCCTTGTCTTGGACAAAATCCTTTTGCTACTGCTCTAACTTTATAGGGACAATCCCTTCATGCGGATCAACCAAGGTCCATCCTTGTTTGCGTACATGGAATTAATTTCGGAGTGCATAGCTTGAAGCCATTTGTCTTTGTCTACAGTGCACAAAATTTCTTTGTAGATCGTAGGTTCATCATTTTCTATGATGAACACATCCTTTTGTTAATCTAAATTATATATATATTGAACATAGGTATAATCTATTCTACTGGACCTATGAAGTCCTTGCGTTTGAGCTTCTTTTGTTATTTCATTTCTATGGCTCCATTTGTTGATCAATGCTTGGCTGTGGATCTTGAACTTCTTCAAGGTCCACTTTGCTCACACTTGCCTCTTCTAGAATAAACTATTTTTCTAGAAAGATAGCATTTTTTTAGACAAACACATTTTGCTCAACGAGATTATAGAAACAGTATCCAAAACAATCTTTTGGATACCCAACATGCATTCATCTATCGGACTTAGCTTCAAGCTTATCCGATTCTACCCGCTTCACATAAGTTGAGTTTTCCCAAACTCACAAGTAATTGACGTTTGGTTTCTTATCAATCCATATCTCATATGGATTGGTGTCAACCGATTTATATGAAACAAAGTTGAGAATGTTGTAGTATCTAAGGCATACACCTAAAATGATTTTGGAAGACTTGCTCAACTCATCATGAATCGCACCATATCCAATAATGTACGATTACTGCTCTCCTACACACCATTCAATTACAGAGTACATGGAGGATTCCTTTGTGTAACTATACCATGAGCTTTCAGATAACCATGAAATCCGGTATTCAAGTATTCACCACCCGATCTGATTAGAGTACTTTTATATTCTTTCCCAATTGTTTCTCAACAACATTCTTATACTCTTTGAACTTTTCAAGGCTTCGAACTTGTACTTCATTAAGTATACAGAGTCATATCTAGAATGGTCGTCTGTGAATGTTAAGAACTATGAGAAAGCACCTTTAGCATTTATTGACATTAGACAACATACATCACTATGTATTAGTCCAGGTAACTCTGTAATCCTTTCTCCTTTTCCCTTAAAATTAGTCATAGTCATTTTTCCTTGTAGGCAAGACTCACATGTCTCAAATGATTTATAATGAAATGAGCCCAAAAGACCACTTTGGTAAAATTTGGATATGAAGTCTTAGCCTACGTGACTAAATATACATTGCCAAAGGTATGAAAGACTTACATCTTTCATGTTCCTTTCCTTTGTATCTATGCTAAGTATTGGTTCATCTATGTTCAAAACATATTGACCATTAATACTAAGAGGGGCCACATAAGATCTAATTCCAATTCTAGAAACATAACTATTTTTCTATTGCAAAATGGACTATCTTTCATCGTCTACACAAGAAATTGATTTATTGACAATTATTTAACTTTGTGCTAATAATGGACTAGAGCAAAATAGCTCTATTAAATTATAGTGCTTCTATTTAGTGAAGTTGCTGGAACTCAATGCATCAAATGACGCAATGCATATTGGGTCGCAAATGGAAATAGCCTCTTTGTATAATTACAAAGGTAAGGCCGTGTACATCTGACCCCCCAAACCCCAACTTAGTTGAGAATATATTGGGTACGTTGTGGATTGTGTTCTACACGAGAAATTGATTTAGTGTTTTTTATTTGTATTGGAACATAATAACAACTATAAAATTCTTGTACAATCCCATTGGGAAACTTGATGTAGTAAGTCTCGATGGTTGGTGAAGTAATTGTTGCTCTATTGCCCACTCGAAGGTCCACTTCTCCTTTTGCATTCATCCTACTTCACTTCATCCTCTTTAAATTACTTCAAATGTGAATAGGGACTTGATATCTAATACCCAGGTATTTGAAGCATAAGTAGACAATATATCAATCATATAGATACCTGATGAATATATCTCGTGAAGCTTCATCGCGGATTCAAGATAATCCTTGTAGTTGCATCAATAGTGGCTAGTTTTGCCACAATAGAAACAAGTTCCACTGTTAGGTTTCTTTCCCTTGTTCTCCCAACCACTCGTTGTTGTTGGGCTCTTCTTTCCGTTTCACTTTCCAAACTTTTCCTTAGCTGCATGTTTGCCTTTACAAGAGGACGCTAACAAGATAGTACCCTTTTCCTTTTTTATTGACTTTAAGCATATTCACCCAACTCCGTCAATGGAGCATTAATCTTATTCATGTTATAGTTGATGATAAACTGGGAATAACTATTCGGAAGGGATTGCATGATAAAATCCATGCAAAGGTCATCTTCTACGTTTGCACCCAAGTCTCACAACCTTTTGATGAGACCCAATATCTTAATGCTTTAGGCAGACATGGAAGATCTCTCCTTCATCTGAGATCTAAACAAGTGTTTGTTTAGGTTGTACCTCTCTGTCTGGGACTATTTCTCAAATAACTCTTTGAGGTACCCCATCACGGTGTAGGCATCCATATTCTCACATTGTTTATGAAGCTCTGGAGTCATGGATGCCAATATTATACATTAGATAAGGTCCTACCCATCAACATACTTCTCGTAAGTAGATTGAATGAGCCTAGATTAACCCTCTTCCAGAGGATTGAGTTTGGGTACCTTAAGGACATAAGCAAGTTTTTCGGATTTGAGAACGATTCTAGAATTTTGTTTCCATTCCAAGTAGTTTGAATCATTCAACTTATTGGATTCAAGAATAGAACGGAAATTTAATTGCATAGTTTACATCTACAATAAACATGTAAAGGTAAAGTTAGGCTTTGATCTCAAGTATATCTACAAAATGAATATTGTAGACTTTAAAACATATAACATTTGTTCCCACTATTTTGTTGCAAATCAATAACCTTCCTCTATATTGATTTGGAATATTCATTAATCTTCTTGTAGGTAAAGGATCCAACTCGAATCATCGTCAAACATTAGTTAGTTCAACAAGCTAGTTATGGTTACCAAGGGTAGTTAACTCCTTAACAATTGCAACAATTTGCAATTGCTTGCTATTGCTTGGCCAGCCAGCAAGTGACCTTACAAAGACTTAGCCTCAAAACCCTCAAGGCCTTGAGTTAGCTCAACAAAGCAAGACTTTCATGATAAACTTTCCACAAGTTAGATGACCACCTCGAGTGAAGTTTGCTGGTATTGTGTTATATTAAAATGCTCTTGAACCTTTGCATGAACAGTAATTCGCCAGCGCCTCCTTCCTCTCTGTCTAGCTCCCTTCCAGTCCTCGTCTGCATCTACTAGTCGCCCCTCCTCTCTTAACCTCCTTCCTGGGTCACCTCACGCCCCCGAGGAGCCACAAAAAGCCATTTCTAGCCACATCTGTTCCTAGCATCCACCTCTGCATCACGTCTTTACCATGAATCATTGGATAATCCCATCTCATCAACTCAAAAGTCTATGTAGGGCTGCTATCAGAGCTGGGAATGTACCCTTCCTTCACCAGAAATAGCCTTACACCTCCTCTCGCTCAGGGTCGAGATATTTAGAGTGGGTCTCCAAACCTCCTGTCCATGAACGCCTAGGTCCCCGAGTTCCTCCTCAACCTTGCCCTACTGTAGCTTCGTTGAAGATAGATCCAACTTTCTTCATCTCAAACTTCTCGCCTGATTTCAGCTCAGAACGTCTAACTAAGATTGTTAGTAAATTGGGCGCAGTCAAGGAGCTTTCCATAGCACGTAGACTAGATAGAAATGGCCTACCATTCGGCTTCGTCAAATTTGAAGAATACACAACAGATCCAGATCTCAGACTCTACCAAATGAACAACATTTGGCTTTGGCTCATATCGCCTTCAAGCAAATATGGCCAAATACCCAGCCAAATCCAACCGTCAACCTGATAAAGCCTCTGTTTTGGTTTTGGCCTATCCCAAATGTATTACCCTGCAACCCTTCTGATGCTGGAGCCTCCACTAGTAAGAATCTGCAAGTCCTCGACATACTCAAATTTTCAACAAAAGACACGGACTCTTCTTGGCTTAACCAGAGCTATGTATGGAAACTTAATAACCCCCTGGGTATGCGGGATTTTCAACTGGAGCTGAAGAAAGCAGGATATCTAAATATTCTGGTCAGTCCACTTGGCAATGGCCAAGTATTACTTCAGGCAGAGGAATCCAAAGACATGGAAAATCTGATCCAGCATGACTCAAATTGGCTCCTATCCTAGTTATTTGCTATATTACTATGGAGTCTTGCAAATCCGGCTAGTCCACCTAAGAGGATGTGTTGGGTTAAAGTATATGGTTTGCCTATTCACCTTTGGAACAATTCATCTCTGGAGTCAATTGGTAACAGACTTGGCAAACTAATCAAGGTGGACGAATGTTCGATCCTCAGGACTTATCTAGAGGCATCTATCCTTCTAATTCAGCTTGAATCATCCCTCCATTTGCTGTCATCTCTATCATTCCAAGTGGATGAATCCATTATCTCTCCCCACATAGCTGAACTACATGAACCTTGAGCCACATCAATCTGCTGGTCCAACTGGGATGTTGCATTTGATAGTGATTCTGACATTCATATTTCTTATGCTTCAAGTGATGTTGCATCCCATGATATTGAGGCTAATTACTTTGACCCACTACCTTGTCCTATAGAACTGCTTCCATCTAAACTCCCCCTCACACTTTCAGAGCATACTTCCAGTAAGCCCTCCCCCTCATCACCTTCAAATAAGCCATCAGTAACGGTTGACCCTTCCTTTGAATCTGTTATAGTCCCCACGACACATCTCACTGTTGAACCCTACCTCAAATAGAAATTATCCCCCCCCCCCTTCTCCTCTTGATTTCCCCCCTCTATCTAGCTATGCTCCAAAACCAACCTCTCCCATGACCAATAAAGTTTTTTTATTAAAACCAAAAATAGGGGGCCCTAAAATAAGAAGTCAACCCCGCAAGGAGTTTGACATGAATAGAAACAGAGATGCCCGAGTCTTGGAGAGTTGGATAGGGGAGCCTCACCAACTCGCCAATCCACTCTCTTCCTCTGAAATACAGGAAGCTTCCCCTGCACATCTCTTCTCTGAAGCTGATCTAACTATAGCGGTTGGTAAGGAGATGGGATTAATTTTTCCTTCTGATACTAAAGAGGTCAGGGATGTCTTAATAGCTATGAACAAGCAATGCAACAAGTCTACACAGAATATGCTCGGTCCTCCAGACAGCCTCAGAGACATTCCACTGTCTGAATGAAGTTGATTACCTACAATGCTAGAGGCCTGGGGGGCCAGGGGAGGAAGAGAAGACTCAAAGAACTAGTGTGGAATCAAAAACCAGACTTTTTTAGTGTGCAAGAAACTAAATTGGAATGTATAGACAGACTGCTTATAGCATATCTTTGGTTTGATGACAAATTTGATTGGTACTATCAGGGCTCCATTGGCCAATCAAGTGGACTTCTCTGCATTTGGAATAACCTGTCATTTTACAAACATGATTTCTTTGCTGGTGAAGGCTTCATAAGAGTTTAAGGGACATGGAGTAATGACTCCTTAACTGCCAATATACTAAATATGTATGGTGCTAGTGATCTGGCAGCTAAATGTACTCAGTGGAATGCCATACGCAGCCTTCACAACTCTAAAGAAACAGAGAAATGGTGCCTAATGTGCAATTTTAATGCAATACTTGATCAAAGAGAGAGAAAAGGTCAATCATCCCGTACAAATGCTCCTGAGATAGCTGCCTTCAGATCCTTTATTGATGACATGATGCTCCATGATTTAAGAATGGAAAGGAGAAAATACACTTGGCACCTAAAATTTATGAAGGTTATGAGCAGACTTGATAGATTTTTAATAAATAACCCTTGGATTGGCCTGGAAGCAAACTGGATCCTGAGTGGACTAGATAAATTGGATTCAGACCACTGCCATGTGGCTCTTTGCAACAAATTTGTGAATTGGGGACCTAAACCTTTCAGAGTACTTGACAGTTGGCTGGCCCCGGATGATTTCAACTCTTTAGTGACTGATCTTTATACTCATACTCATTCGGATGGCTTTGCAAGCTTCAGGCTCAAAA
>JAOWBN010051481.1:0-21171 GCA_028565015.1 Pinguicula moranensis
TGTAACCCTGCCCGACAAGTAAACCCCCGGGCAGGGTTAAAAAATGGCAGGGCACCAAACGGGGTTCACGTCAGGTTAACGTCGGTTTACTACTACAAAACCGCCCTAAACCCTCCGGAAACCGGCTACCAAACGCACCCGAACAAATTGTGAGTTCCTGCAAGGTTTGATACATACACCCCTGACAAAAATTTGGCAAACATTGCCCGACATAAGGTTACCTACCTCAAGCTGCCAACAAAAAAGATAAGGAATAACCACCATCGCCCACAAGTGAAAAATATGGTTAACTATCATGTAGATATGAAAGTATCAATATAAAACAAGTAACTCCTATGAATAGGCCGTTTGGCTAAAAAAAAAAGCAATTCTTGGAATATAAAGTCAAGCATACTTTACTACTTATTTGTGTATCTCTTCCATCTGATAATTGCATGATGTAAACCAAAGGATTGGTGAAATGCAAATCCCATACCCCACATTTATATGTATTGTCTGTGGAAAATATTTCTCATACCCATTGAAAAACTTTTCCAGTTGCAAATTCTAAAATGACCACCGTTAAGGAACGTGAGGTTGATCCCTCCTTATCTATGGGCCATTTTCTTCATTTTGGCCTTTACTTAGATTGGTTGTTATTGTAGTTAATATATATCTTATCTTGCCTTATATTCGTGATTGTATGATGACTATAATGGAAAATCTATTTTCTCTTCAAAATCTGCAACCGAGTTTCAAGCTTGGTTGTCCATGGTTTCTACAAACTGGTTCATGGTATCAGAGCCACCAACAAGGGGTACCCCATCCTTCCTGTTCTTTGCAAGATAAAATTCCGCTCCTCAAATTTTTTTGGCAACACTAGTCGGAGTACAACCACCTTATCCCTCAATAAACCTTTGGAAATAACCATCGTGCTTACTGCTGTCTAACCTCGATGCATTCCTCAGAGCTCAGGGACATGTTTCCTAAGAAGGGTGAAAAGCTGTCAGTTGCGACCAAGAAGAATTTCGAGAAAGTTGTCAATCATTTGTAAGAGAAGAGGTCGAAGCAATTCGAAAGCAAAGGTGTGCTTAAACCGAAGAGATATCTTCACCAATTTGTAAAATGGCCACAAATTGTGAGGATTCAGAGGAAAAAAAATAATTTTAAAGCAAAAGTTGAAGGTCATGCCACCGATTCATCAGTTCTCCAATACTGTGAAATCTCCCGTAAGAAGGCCATGGCACGCTGCAGAGAGGTTTGTCCTTCATGAAGCCCTATCAATCATTAAATTGGGCCAACCCAAATTTTGGTTATTTTATATTGTTGTTGGGCATACTATTGGTCCTAATATTGTAGTGCTATTTCTTTTGGATGGACAATTTAATTCTGTTGGGCCTTCTGATTTTGTTGGACCTTTAATTTCTATTGGATCATTTAATTCTGCTAGCATTTTTAATATTGTTGGGCACGGATTGCACTTGGGCCTACTCCGTAACTAGGTCGTCTTCTATCGGCAGACCGCACATGCAACTTTTTTGACGACTTTCTGGTCACTTTCCGACAACTTTCAGGTGACTTTTTTGATCATTGCTCTGGCAACTTTCCATTTTTATCTTCGTTGATGGCAGTCCCAACATTATAACACACCATCTTCATTGCTAGGATTCGTAGCATGACAACACATCATCTTCGTTGATGGTAGTCCCAACTTCAGGTTGCTGCTTCTCTGCCACCGTCACCGGATCTAGTGTTTTCAGTCCATCCTTGTCGTCATTTCCTGTTGGCCAATCATCTGCTGCTGGGTCGCCATTTCCTGCTGGGCGGCCATCTACTGTTGGGGCAACCATTTTCTGCTGGTCGACCATTTACTATTGTCCAAACGTCACGTGGTTCTCAATCCATGCTCAACTTGCAAGGTGGGGGAGTGGGACGTTGGACAACAGTTGGGTAACTACCTATCTATGGGATGTTCTCTTCATTTGGATCTTTACCTAGATTCTTTATAATTGTAGTTTATATAACTTATTTTGCTTGTATTTGTGACTTTTATCTTCTTCAATAGAAGATTTATTTTCTCTTCAAAATGCATAATTAAGCTTCAAGTTTGATTACCCATGGTTTCTATAAACCTTTTTAGAGGCGGTGAGCAATGAACTTATCATTTTGGACTGATGAGTTGTCCTCGATCTCCACCAAATCAATGGCGACTATGGGAACCTCCACAATTATGACACGGTGAAGTGCATTGGAGATGCTGGGGTTGGTCACTCGCAACTCGAACTTCATGAAATCGTCTCTTATGATATGAGTTTTGATCTTCGAAAATGTTTGATCAAAGTTATTGTGTAACAAAATCTTTAGTTATTCATTTTCCTTTGTTCTGCACGATGTTAAATAGATGAGAAACAAAGAGCTAAGGGATGATCTCTGGATTTAAGGAAAGGATCAATCTTTGGTGATCCTTTCCTTTTACATATTAATTAGATATATCTTCCCTTGGTTACTCTATTCTAACACTCTCTCAAGTTGAATTGGAGGGTCTTCAATTTCTAACTTGTACAATCCATCGATAAATGTGTGGTTGGATACTGCCTTGGTTAGGATATCTACTAATTGATTTTCTTGCCGGATGAATGGTAGACTCACGATTATTTTCTACAAGTTTTTCTTTGATGAAGTGTCTGTCTACCTCAACATGTTTGGTTCGGTCGTATTGCACTGGATTTTTAGATATACTGATCGCGACTTTATTTTCACACTTCAACTGGCAAGTACATAATACAGGCTATCCAATATCAGCCAACGATTCCCTCAGCCATAGGATTTCAGTAAGCCCTCGAGTTATTCCTCAGAACTTTGCCTCCGTGCCAACACTTCAACTGTCTACCTCACTTTTTGTTTCTTAATTTTCCATGTTACTAGGTTCCTGCCTACTATCATGAAGTATTTGGCAGTTGATCTTCTGTCAATAGTTCCCTGCTCAATCAGCATCAGTGTATCCTTAAACCTCTATGTGATCATTTTTTTGAACTTGATCCCTCTCCCTGGAGATCCTTTTAGGTCGCGGACAATTCTTCGTGCTGCTAACATGTATTCTTCTTGGGGACTGTGTATGAATTGGTTGATGACTCATACTGCATAGGCTATATCAAACCGAGTATGAGCCAAGTAAATCAGTTTTTCGACTAGGCATTGATATAGATCCTTGTCGGCTAAGGGTGTTCCTTTGACCATCTATTATTTATGATTCACGATGGCTGGTGTATTTTTTGGCTTGCGATCCATGAGTCCTATTTCGGCTACGAGATCAAGAACATATTTTCTTTGTGATGTAAAAATCCCCTTCTTAGATCTGAGAACTTCAATATCAAGAAAATATTTTAATTCTCCAAGGTCTTTCATCTCAAATTCCTTGAACAGTTTTTTTTAAGTTCGGCCCTTTTTGTTCTATCACTTCCTGTAATTATGATATTGAAATGGATAATCAAACATGTCATTCGTTCTCCATTTCTCTTTAGGAACAAAGTGTGATGAAGTTATTTTGTTTATATCTATATCTCTTCATAGCAAAAGTAAAGCACCCAAACCATGTCCAAGGTGACTATTTCAGACCATATAGTGCATTTTTTAGCCTACATACCTCATTGTTTTGAAATATCTCGGAGAAGCCCAATGATATTTCCATGTATACTTACTCCTTGAGATTTCCATGAAGGAATGCATTTTTGACATCAAACTGATGAAGTGTCCAGTTGAGGGTTGCAACAACTTAGAACAATACTCGAATGATATCAATTTTTGTGATTGGAGAGAATGTCTCGGAGTAATCAATTTCCTACGTCTGAGTGTACCACTTTGCAACAAGCCGTGCTTTGTGCTATTCCAGTGAGCCACTTGCCTTGTGTTTTACACTGAATACCTACCTGCACCCGACTGGTCGTTTAGCAGTTGGTAGTTTACATTTTTCCATGTATCATTCTTTTCTGTAGCATACATCTCAGCCTACATTGCCTCTCTCCATTCCTTGCTCTGTTGAGCCTCCTAAATTGATATCAGCATGACTACTGAATCTAAAGTACCTGAATATTCCGATTAACTCCTCCTAACCAGGTTTTTCATTGGGTATTTGGATGTTTGTTGTTCATATTCAAGTACATATCTCTTTAGGGGATCATCTCACGTGCTTCTGGAAGGTCATATATATAGACCTTGTGTCTCACATAACTCTATTTTTGGACTACATTTTCAAGGTTAGAGTAAATTGTAACAGAAGTATTTTCAGAAATAAGCTTCGGATAAGAAGGACTTTCCATAGGATCTACGAGGAGGGTGTGCGATCTCTTGGCACAAGGTTTTACTCTATGTTTTCAGGGAAGGCTCATTGGTAACTCCAGCTAGCTCTATTGGAACAATTTCGGGCAAGTCAACTGGGCTGAGCAACAAATTAAGAGGATCCTTCTAAACACTCTCCATTTGACCGATGTATAGGTTGTATAATAGTTCTCAATTTCGAGGAAATCACAATCAGTCGTTGTATATATGTGTCGCGTGACTGATCAAAGCAACGATAGCCCTTTTCATTAATCCCATAGCCAACAAAGACATATTCTGACTGCACAGGGTTCAAGCTTATTACGGTCGACTCGTAGAATATGAACAAATACTGAGTATCCAAAGACTCGTGGTGAGAGGACTAATGCAGAAGGAACTTGGGTGCGTTTAGAGAGGGTCCAGAGTAGAGTTCTTAGCCTTAGTATCTTTGTAGGTAGGCAATTGATTAGATAGATAACGATAGTGTTCGCATAGGGCCATAGAGTTTTAGGGACCTTAGACTCAATCATAATAGCTCTAGTGATCTCAAGGAGAATTCTATTTTTTCTCCCGGCTACCCCATTCGATTATGGTAGCCCGCATTATTGGAAGAATTTTTCATGGATTGATTTACATATTTGCCCCATTATTAGATCTAAGGATTCAATTTTTTTTCATGAAATGGGGTTTTTACCAAGGCATAAAACTCAGCAAATTTTTGGAAAGCATCATATTTGTGTTTCAAGAAGTATACCCAAGTCATCCTGGTGCAGTCATCAATAAAAAAGCAAGAAATATCAAAAATCACTATTTTCAGAATTCGGGGTAGGACCCCACACGTTAGAATGAACTAGGGAGAAAATATCTTCAGTTCGAGTATTATTAGAGTGGAATGAGTGTTGATGACTCTTAGTTAATAGCAGGTATCACATGACAAAGAACTCTACTATTTATAAAAATTGCGGAAATAAAAGTTGGAGATAACCTAGTGATGGGTACCCCAGATGCTAGTGCCACAACTGACTTTCTGATTGACCATTCCGTGAGCCAGCACCGTGGTTCCTTGTCGAGTCACCTCATCAACATAGTACAATCCCCCTCGCTCAGTGGCATGCCCAATGATTTAAGAGACAAAATGTAGGATATAGGAGGGCAACACAATTCAGTTCTTTCGTGACATGACTAATAGATAACAATTTGCATGACAAAGCTGGAACATATAAGCAATTAGTCAGTTTTAGTGATGTGAATATTTGCTTGCGAAATGCAAACATGGAGTTGGAAACTTATTCTTTTATCAATAAAAATACACCAATTAAAAAAAATCAAAATTAACAAAAATAAAAGGATAGATTGTGCAACCCAACAAAAAGTTACATGAAATAGAACGATGGAAAAGAACGAAGATGGAAGAAACGTATTATGCCGTAGAAACCCAATCAAACATGAAACATCAACCCCTAGCAAACTGCTACGCTAGAAACGAATATAAACCAGAGGTTCAATCAAATGCCTACTCGGGGATCTACTCAATGATAAATACGAGTATCATAGAATCAACCTTTACATGTACCCTAAGATGCACGCAACCTAATTCTCTTTAAAATAGAAATTCAATAAACAAAGAGATCTCTCAAAGCTCATAATGAAATAACGTCTAAATCTTTTCTAAAAATGGTGAAATCTGCCTTTAAATATGCTATAATTTTAATGGGCCTAGGATTCTAATCCCTAAACTTTATTTAAGCCCTGCCTAATTTAAATTGTATTAAAATTGGACCTTACCTATGTAACAAACCCATTCCAACTTAATTCCTAAAAGTCGGAAATTACCTAATTAAATAAAATTCGAAATTTTAACAAACTAATGGACTAATTCAATTAAAATAGATAATAAGGAAAATGAACATCCTTTTTGGCATCTTCTAACAGGGGCCGTGGTGTCCCACACGTGCAACATATCATATGCTTGATCAGGTCTCCATAAGTCGCGTGAAAACTTTCAATTTAAAAATAGTATGATCTGAAAATAATAACTTATCATCGGACCATTAGAATTTGATCTACTTTTGTACGCATATGTCTTGAGAAGTCCGTTGTTACTAGGTAACATTCCAATTCGATCAGGACACTTTCAGACCTTGGATCATCAATAAAATTGAAACTGCGCAATGCTTCAAATAGCAGATCGTGAATGAATAAAAGTAGTCCATTCCAAAACTCATATCTCACGATCGTACCGTTCAAATTGAATATCCTTTGGACAAAACGACGCCCAATGCGTCTTCTGACTCCAGCTATTTTGCAGACCGATCCCATCATGTTTGTACATCTGATTAGAAGAAACCAAGAAACAGCGCTTTGTTGTAATTCACATTGCAATGTCCAATTACTTTAAACCATGCAAGAATCCAAATTCGTCTCAGGCCCCAAACAATCACATCATCCTCTCTCTCTTGGGAAGGATTTGTCCTCGAATCCAAATCTTCATGTGAATTAGAATACTCTGCATAAGCTGGTAACAAGATTGAAATTTCTATTGAAGATCGTATCATTTAGGGTAGGAGAAAAAATGGGACGACCAAAGGAAGAGCATAGCCAACCCGAGGGAGTGTTCTAATCTATGGCTTTTACTTTATTTCCCAGTAGGTAAGCTGTTTAGTTGTTAGACTTAATACTGTGGTTGTTTGATTTTATTGCTTTTCATCTTAAACTGGTAGTTGCTTGATGACCAACTGTAGTACTCAAGCTAGTTCAAGATTCGATAAAACTAACATCGAGCCTTAAGAATGCGAGATTTAAGAGATGAGCATTCAAAGGAACGGTGCCTGTGTGAGTGGATTTCATAAGGCAAATGCCCCTTGAAAGGTCGTGCAAGATTTGAGAGATGAGCACGAACGTGTGAAGGGAGGACTTCGTGGGATAGTACATCTCGGTATGTTAGGTGCGAGATTCAAGAGATGAACACCTATAGCACCGCATGAAACAACTAATTCCGTAGAAAAGTTATTGTAGGGGCAAAACCAGTGGACAACCAGGTTGATAAATCTAATTAAATTGATTAACCCTTCTCATATATATGCACGTAAAGGTAAAGTAAATTCCCCATATAAGAAGTTATCTCTTAATTTGTGTAAGTTAAACGATTCAAAAATAACAAAAAGATTTATTTAGTTTAATTTGCTTTCATGTGTTGAAAATTAGTGCGGACTCAACCTAAAGTACTAATTATTCAAATTGTATGCAAACAAGCTATATTTGGTGCTTATTTGCTTCAATCCTTGTGGTTCGACACTTGACTTTATTACTTTATTACTTATTGCTACTTGTACACTTACAATCTTTGTTAATGCATAAATACCAAATCAACATAACAAAAACTGATCTGGAGTTGTATATGGAGTGTGAAATCAAAGTCGAGATGGTGTTTGGATGCTACAACTACATAGAGAGGCAAAAGGTAAAACTCGTGGGATCAAATGCTCACTAGTAGGAGGAGACGTGGAGAGCCACTCATGGAGGCATGGGAAGAGATGTAGGCGAACATGAGGCGACATTTTGTGCCAAATCACTACTTTTGAAGCCTCTATCAATGGTTGCAACGTCTCACACAAGGAACCAATAGCGTTGAAATGTACTATAAGGAGATGGAGATCCCCATGATCTGAGCCAACATTAAGGAAAATTGAGAGGCGACGATTGCACAGTTCTTACATGGTCTCAACTGAGATAGAGCTACATCATTATGTGAAAATCATTGACATGCTCTACAAAGCCATCAAAGTGGAGGATCAACTTAAACGGAAAGGGACTCAAAGAGGGCAATCCACGTCAACCTTTAGCCCAAGGAAAGCTAGCACAACCAAGTGGAACTAGGCTGAGCCTGAACCCACCCAAGATGCCAAGCCTAATACCACCACTCAAATAGGTACCACTGCCCCCTTCTACGTCTATAGCTCATGACATTAAATGTTTTAAGTACCACAAATTGGGCCACATAGCAAGTCAATGCCCGAACCAGCGTGCAAAGATGTTGAAGGCAAATGGAGATGTCGAGTCTGGGGATGGGAAGGAGATTGTGGACACACCAGATGTGGAGGAGAATGATGACGAGTAGAGTGTGGTAGATGGAGAGTTGCTAGTAGTCCAAAGAGTTGTGAACGTGCAAACTATTGAGGAAGAGCAAAATCAAAGGGAAAATCTTTTTCACACCTGTTGTCACACCAATAATGAGTTGTGTATTGTCATCATTGATGGAAGGAGTTGTGCCAACGTTGCTAGCACATACTTGGTGGAAAAACTAGCCTTGGATACAATGAAGCACCCGTGACCACATCAACTTCAGTGGCTGAATGATTGTGGAGATATCAAGGTAACAAAGCGAGCTCTTTTTTTTTGTTAACCAAAATTTTATACATAAGGAAAAGTACAAAGTTATATACAAGATAAGAATAAGGAGAAACTATATAGGACAGACGTATGATTACTGGATTTTGGATAGATGGAGAGAGGATAGGCTATTGAAGAGATGGTATTTACTTGTGTATTTATTTATTCTGTCGGGTATTTACTTATTTATTATCCAGGTATGAATTTATTTATTTATTTTTTACCTTTATTTTTATTTTGATCTATTTATTTATTTTATTATTGTTACTATTATTTTATCTCTCGAGCTTGGGGTCTCCACGGAAATAGTCACTTCATCTCTTTTGAGAGATGTGGGTATGACTGCATATATCTCACCCTCCCCAAACGCTGCCTAAGTACGGGATTTTACTGGGTATGTTTGGTTTGATTTGGTTTTAGAATAAGGAGAAAAGAACGAAAAAGGAAAATACAATGATCCTTCCACCCTATTGCTTGATTAACATGTACAGTTTGGTCCTTCATCTTCCCATCCTAACTATAGCTAAGGGTTGTGCTGGTACATGACTTCCCTAGCGTCGTAGTTTATCAAACAACTCTGCATTCAGTTCATTGCCATCAACATAGAAACTAGTTATTCCTCAAAAAACTGTAAACCATGACTGCCAACTTATCAATTCTATTTTTTGGTTGGATATTGGTACGCATCTCAGCTTAGTTAATGATGAGCTATCCCTGTAACGAAGGAGAGAAAGGGTTCTAGATAAAAAAAAAAAAAATGTACCTGCAGATCAAGAAGTAAAGCATCAAGAAAATTGTCAAATACAAGGCTCAACCAACTCATCTGTACTTTTACTCATCAGCCATATAGACTTACCAAACACAACTCATGCAAAATTTAGGTACCATGATGTTATCTCTAGATTTTCCTCATCCCTACTTTGTTTTACTTCTTTTTGGATTACATCAACATTGATAAGTTGACCTTCAGCTATGCAGCTGTCATCTAATTTTAGTTAATCTAATGGCTACAGGAGTCATTATTGGTACCACGAGATCTTGGTTCATAGCTCGGCCTGCTCACCTTATAGCATCATGGTCTTATGATTGTTGCAATTTCTTGCAACATTGATCAAATGACTTTCAACTATGCAGGCTGTCATCAAATTATGGTTAGATAAATACAGGATTCATTACTCAACTGCTCACCGTATAGCATCATGGTCATGTGATTATTACAGTGCCCTAGTAAAGCATTACCCCCGAGGAAGGTGCAGAATGATACTGCAGATCTTATTCCTGTATAGAAGCATATTGTGCTTGCTGCATGTTTGTGCTTCTAACATGTACTGAACTCAAAAAACCAAAATTGCTCACTTACTCTTTGGTTACTGGATTTGTGTTTTCCACCATGATCTCCATGATTTGATTTCTCGATGCTTGTTGAGAAATTAGATGTTAGTAGCTTCTGTCCATATAATTTTCTTTTACATACCATAAAGTCAGTCACTCAAGCAAACTTAATGTTAATCTGTGGCCAAGCATTTTCCTGCACTTCCAAAATATGAAGTTGTATAGAATTTAGGTAGGTTGAACCCATGGTTGATTCCTTAGTGCCTTGTAGAATTGATGCAGGATCCTTGCATCTGTTGCTCACCAGTTCTTTCTTAATCTTTGCTTCTGTAGAAACCCAAGGCTTTAGGCTTTCTTGACCTTGAGATACACCTTGGTGAATTGAATGTGCAAGTTGCCCTTGCTTTTTTAATCAGACACTACGTAGCATCTATTACGATGTGGTGACCATAGTACCATACCTGACTATGTGAAAGATAGACAAGTTATCGGTTGAAGCATCAAGTCAGTGATATTATATGGGAAGAGTGTCATTGTTCTCTTTACCCTCAGCCAAGACCATGTAGATCTTTGTACCAATTGCAACATTTGCTCCGCATTAGGTCCCATGGCAGTGAATTGAACCTTGTTTCTAGCTTTCCATTTAGTCCAGATCATAGATAAACAAATTGAATTCCAAGCATGAATATTAATTCCTATAGGTAGAGCACCTGAGTGATTCCAGAGAGTAGGTACCAAGTTCCCCACAATTGTCGTAAGAGGTGAATACCATTTCTGTATACCTCCCCATAGTAGCTTAGTGTGGATGCGTTCTTGATATAAATGTTCTATTGTCTCCTAATTGATTTTACATAGTGAGCAAGTAATATTTTGATCCTCTGGAATCACCTTCCTTTGTTGCAGATTTGATTTCACAGGTACTGTATTTATGGTTAGTTTCCAAGAAAATATACAATTTTTCTTCGGTGTAAAGTTGATTCAGATATGCTTGGTGAGTGCTATGTATTCATTAGAAAATACTTGTTGTGTATCAGTTGTGAGATCCAACGACCACTGATCCAGTTTCCAGACTCAGCTATATATGGTCCCCTCTTTGATGATTGAAAAATGTATGCGTCCCTGTTGAGGTGATGTGGTGATATACCCTGAATGGAAAATATAAGATCATTAAAATCAGGTAGCTCAGAGTCAAGTAACTGTCTCTTCCATTGTCAATTCCAAATCTAACGACCACTGATCCAGTTTCCAGACTCAGCTATACTTACGTCTTTGCATTGTGTTTTTTCTAAATAGTCTTGGGTAGGTTATTGCCAAGATGGTGTCATTTGTCCAACCGAAATTTGATGCTCTCTCCATTTCCTAGTTGAATGCACATATTTTGTGTAAACCAGTTGTTGTTAAGAGTCTCTTGCAGTTGAGGCCACCAGCATGATGCACAGGTTCTTCCCCTGTGTCTCTCTCTCTGCCTGTTAGTGACCACAATTGGTTTATTCAGTTCTCTAAAACCAATAATAGAAAGTTAGCCCTGAATACCATATTCAGATTTCAGAATCTCAATAGCCATAGAGCTGTTTCCATTCAATAGTTTATTTCCCCACTTGCTAAGCATAGTTTTGTTGAAGGATGATAGACAGCATGCCCCCAGACCACCAGCAAGCACTGAGGTGCAATTTTTTTTCTAAGAGGTCTAGCACATCTTTCTTTTTTCTATTAAGCTACCCTAGAAAAAATTTCTCTGCATTGTAGTCAATCTTTTGATTCCTATGGTTGGAGCTTTGAACCATGAGAAATAGTGAGAGGGAAGTGATGATAGCATAACATTGATAAGAGTCAACTTCCCCCCATGTTAGAGCAGTTGGTGTTCCAAGGAGCTTAAGTCTTTTCCAGACTTATTAATGACAGGTTGCCAACTTTTGGCCTTACTGGCATTTGCCCTTATTGGAAGTCCAAGGTATTTGAATTGGATTGTACCTGGTTGACAATGTCGATAGGCTGCCATGTCTTCTATATCAGAAGATGGTACATTAGTGCTAATGAGCTTGCTCTTGCTAAAATTAATTTTGACTCCTGAGACGAATTCAAAGTTTTGCAAGATAGCCCTGAATGTTTTAATTGTATCCCAAGATGCTTGCCAAGGAACGAATTGAAGATGAGTAACAACAACCCTGTCTTTCCCAATGGCTAAATCCTTGAAACATGTTTGGCTCTGCAACTTTTCTTATCATGGTAGATAATCCTTCTGCTGCAATAAAAAAACAAGAAGGGGGAGAGTAGATCTCCATGTCTAATACCTCTACTCGGATAGAATTCCTTTGTAGGAAAACCATTAATCAGAATGGAAGTGGAAGCTGATTCCAATAGGCCTTTGACCCATTATAACCAGCATAGAGGAAAATTCATTAAAGTCAGTACATCTAATATATAGTTCCAATTCAATGTATCAAAAGCCTTTTCAAAGTTGACCTTGCAGACTAAGGCCTGCTTCTTTAGTTTCTTTATTTCATCTACTACCTCCGTAGCCACCAGGACACAATCAAGCACTCTTCTCCCTTTGATGAATGTTGTTTGTTTAGCAAAGATTAAGCTATCCATAACTCCACAAATTCTGTTTGACAGTACCTTAGCAATGACTTTAGGCATGGAACCAATTAGAATGACTGGACGAAAGTCTTTTACTTCAAATGGATTGGATGTCTTGGATAACAGTGTAATATGTGCTACATTACTGCCCTTAGCAAGCGTGCAGTTCCTGTAGAATTCATCCATTAGTTGAAGTATCTCACGTTTTAGCAAATACAAGAAATGTTTAATGAGTTTTAAATTTAATCCATCAGATCCTGGACTTTTATTGCTTCCACATCCTTCTATTGCCTCAGTGACTTCCATTTCTGTGAAAGGTATTTGTAGGTTCTGCTTAGTAATCATGTCTAATGTTTTCATCCGCAAAAAAAAATTTGGTCTTCGATTTCACTTCTCAGTGAATTTGTCCTAAAAAATTGTTGTGAAAGTAGTTTAGTTCTAGTTCTTCCACCCAAACTGGACCATCCCATACCTCATTTATTCTATTTAAGTTTTTGTTCTTCCTAATACTATTGTGGAAGTAGGCTGAGTTTTCATCACTTGCTGCAACCAAGTAATTCGAGATTTTTGATAAAGTAAATTGGCAAGACTCCTGGTTGTTTTCTCTAAATTTGCTTACGTGTTTGTCAGATTCTGTTGCTTTATGTCACTCAAATTTCCGTGTTCTGCTTGAATCTCCATATGTTTTATGCTGGAAAGAAGATTTTGTCTAATGGTATGTAAGTCCCTCGGTGCTGCTTGATTCCACACTTTGATACCTGCTTTTATGTCCTTAATTTTCATATTGATCCTATAACTAGCATAGCTTTCAAAAGATGAGTTACTCCATATGGATTCTACCAGCTTGATGTAGTTTGGATCGAACAACCAACTGTCAAGTACTTTAAGTAGTTTTGGGCCCCAATCCTATTTACTTGAACACAAGAGAATGGGACAATGACCTGAGTCATCCTTATCCAACCCTATCTGTATCCAAGTAGAAACTGATCCCAACCAGCTACTGTTAACTAGAAATTTGTCTAGACGACTCATGGCCTTCAATGATTTTAAATACCAAGTGTACTTCCTTCTTTCCATTTTAAGATCTTGCAATCCCAGGGTGCTGATGAAAGATTTAAATGCAACAACCTCTGGAGCATAGAGATGAGGAGCTATGCCTTTTCTTTCATTCAGATCCAAGACAATATTAAAGTCGCCCATCAAACACAAATTCTCCAAGCTGAAAGGTGCATAACAGTCTGCTAGTTGTTGCCACTATACCTGTTTGTGTGGTAAGTCAAAAGGACCATAAACATTGATCATGTGGGATTTGACAGTTTCTCCTCGCCAGTGATCAATGAACCCAAGAAAGTCATCCCCGTAAAACATGGTAGTTTGTTTAAATTTGTTGCTATCCCAAATACACAGCAATCCTCCAGATTGTCCAATAATACTTTTATAACACCACTCAAAGTCTGCATCATTCCATAGATAAGAGCATAGATACCTATCAATATTTGCAAGTTTGGTTTCCTATATGCTGATAAAATCAACTTTCTCAAACAGAATTAATTTTTCACCCTCCTTTTCCTTCTCTGACGGCCTAATCCCCTTCAATTTTAAGACATTATTTTCATGGGGAAGAATAGATCTCTGCCCAAGGGAATTAGACTTCATCTTTAATGCACTTGTGCTTGCTTCAGACTTACAGGTACGGTTCATCTCCTCTAAGAGATAGCAAAAATCCTTCTGGTGTGGAGCATAGTCAATCCCCAATTTTGTTCCTATGTCAATGGTGGCATTAGCTTCCAGACTTAACTGACTTAGACCAACAGTTGGAGACATTGGTGAAGGTTGTTAGGCTAGTTTGTGTATAGGTGGGATAACATATGATTGAGAGCAATTAGCTGCCCAATCCCATCATCCAATGTAGCCAGGTTACTTGCTCTGGTGGGATCTACTATCTTCTTAGTTTGGCTTTGTGTTTTTGGTCTGTTACCTTTTGGTTGGACTATCCTTCGTGTCTATCAGGAAATGTGGTGCTGACAGTGGTGGAGGATCCTCCGTAACAATACATACTTCCTTCTCAGTATTGACTATGTGATAAAGCGCAGTAGAAGATCCATCCACAACTACACTATCCACCAGAGTTCCATCTACTTGGAGCAGTGCTCCACAATTAATTGAAGGCTCCAATGTTCCATCAGATTGGGTCTCAATAGATGGTGCATCCAATGGTGACACTGTAGGAGAAGTGCCAACCAGAGGTGACACAACCCCCTTTTCCAGTTCCAACTGTACAATTTCTTTATCCTCAACATTACCGGCTTTCTCAGCGTCGAGGCAATCTAGGAGCAATCTCTTAGTGACTGTGGAAGTAACTAACTGAAGTGGCATGCCATCCCTTGCTAATGATGCATTATCCTTTCCAAAAGTAACTGCTAATGAGGTAGGCTAGATGGGTGTAACAACCACCTTTTGAGGGTCAGATTTCATAGAGACCAGTTGAGATCCAACATTTTGTGTATGAGTTACTGTGTCTAAACAGACCCCAACTTGTTGTACTACAAATTGATGTTTACCAGCTTGATCAATCTTGTTCACTCGAACCCCAGTCTCATCAGATAGATCCTCACTATATCCTAGAGAGTTCACTGACCCGAAATCAAAATCAATTTTCACTAGCCAATCCTCATGACAATTAGAAGGCCAACCAGCCTCCATTTCAGTCACATATAGGGGATATGCATATCCATCTATCATCACAGAGAATGTATGTTCAACTTTAACACCTATTGGGATCTGAACTATCACACAAGCAACCTCCGAATTCCTCACCTACTATTGCACCTTACTTGTCCTCAAAATCATCTTGTAAGGTCAGATCCACTTGCTCATCCTCATCCTCGGACTCCACTTTGCCTTGTGCATTGAGCACCATAACTCTCTTGTTCGGGCATTGGCTTGCAATATGTCCTAACCCTTGACATTTAAAACATTTAATGTCACGAGTCTTTGAAGTGGAAGGTATAGGGATAGCTATTGGAGTCACGGCCTTGGCCTTCACTTCCTTGGGTGCATCGAGTTTTGGTTTCTCCCACTTGGAAGTGCTTACTTTCCATGGACTAAAAGTAGTTATGGTTTTTCCTCTACGAGCTTCCTTTCTCTTGAGTTGATCCTCTATCTGAATTGCTTGGTAGAGAATATCCATGATCTCCACATAGTTTTGCAACTCCACTATGTTAATAATCTCTCAGTTCAATCCATTCAAAAATCTTGCCATGGTAGCCAATCGGTCCTCCTCAATATTGGCTTGAATCATGGCCATCTTCATTTCCTTATAATACTCAACACTTTTAGAACCTACAAACATTTGAAGCTCAGGGAATAAACTTCGATAGTAATGATTAAGAATAAAGTGTCTCCTCATGATGGACTTCACCTCATCCGAATCTTGTTTGTGTGGCTCACCATTTCTTCTCCTACTAGTCACCATCTGATCCCACCACAAAATAGCATAATCAATAAACTCAATAGAAGCGAATTTTACCTATTGCCTTTCCGTATAGTTGTGGTAACTAAAGACCATCTCCACTTTGGTATCCCACTCTAAGTATACTTTCGGATCGGTCTTGCCATGTAAGGCGGGCATTTTAATCATTAAATTGGCAAGATCTTGGTCACGTCCTCGCCTTGGTTGCTCATTATTCTCCTCGGTTGCCCATACCTCACACCCCTAATTTGGTAACCAAGACCACCATGGCCTCAGGGCATATATGACTCATCAAATGCCTCTTCTTGAACACGATATTGAACTCCTTGGGGTTGAATTTGAGGCTCTTATGCCTCTATCCTCTATACTTGTTCATTCATGGTTTGGAAAGTTTTCATCAATCACCTCCTTTGACCATAAATAGCCTCTAGTAGCACTCTTTGGTCCAAGGGTTGTGCTTCCTCCTCTGACCCTATGGGTGTATTATGGGTTGCCTTGGTGTACCTGCAAGAAAATAATGTTAGAAGAAAAGTTCCTCACCGCTCCATCACGTGTTTTTGCACTCAAAAGGGTCACACACTCGTGTATCACTCAAGGTTGCTTTTCCCCTCTAATGATCTCATCACTCTTGTCTTTTTTCCTCTCAAGTGTCCAATTTGACCTTTACTTCATTTTTAGGTCTCAATCTAGCAAAGTTTAGTAATGACTCAAACAAGAATTGGAACTTTCTCAAGGTTGAGAAAAGCCTTGACTTGGTAATAGGACAATTGTACTCCACAAAAGTCAACTGAAAAATAATAATAAAAGAATTGAAGAACCTATCTAGAAAGAACTCTCTTGCTGAATGTTTCTTTCTTTTTCAGTCAAGAGGAGCTTTTATTTTATTGGCCTTTTTTTTTAGAAATCAGCCCTTGCCCCTTGCTTTTGAGTGGACTCTTTATTTTTATTTTTATTTGTAAAAATAAGCAAGGAATGCAACGGATTCAAAAAGATAAATCTATCATTCGAGAAGTTGATCTCACGGCTATAAATAGCTAGCAACAAACAACGTCAATGATAACCGAAACGTGCTCAACTTGAGCTCTGATACCAAATTATATGAACCTAACCAACAAGCGTGACTAAACCCAATACCAAAGGTTAGTAGTTCCAAAACCCAAGGAACAATTGAACAAGTTTGTCAAGTACTTGGCTCATCACCTATAAAGAGGTTGGAACAAAGCCTATGGTTTGATTTTATAAAAGAAGAACGACACTTAAGGACCCCTGATGAGAACTTATCCCAACCAAGATCCAAAAGACAAGTTCTTGTAAGAAGATGTTACTAAACTCAAGTGAGGATAAATAAGTTTAAGGAGCTTTCATAAAAGTGAAGGAGAACACAAATCTCACATAAACATTAAACATAAACAAATACTAAGCATGAAGATTTCAGCAATGGCCTATTTATTATAGGCTCCAAAATACATTCATGATCCTATTCATGGTCTCATTTAAGGAGAAAAATCGTGTGCTAAACCATGCTCTTAGAATTGATTTCCATTAAATTCTAAAAATGTTTTTTCTTAATCATGTGCTAGACTTGTACTCCCATGTCTTGGATCAAATTGAATGTCCACTCCTCAACATAAAAGGCCGAATTGAATGCCCCCAAATGATGGAAAAACTGTGGATTTCAAGTAGAGTCATGCATGGGCATGGATGTGTCTATACACTCCAACTTGTGAACTAGACCATTATAATTTTTAGGATCCAATGGGTCGTCTCCTCTTTTTCTTCCCCTGGCCCAATGCTCTTTTATAAGCCCCACAAACGCTTCCTTGAATCGCTTAGCCTTGAGCCTTGTGAATGGCCACTCGATAATGCTAAAGGGTCTTTTACCGCTATGGGTGCATGTGGTGCCATTGGATTTTCATCAGTAAGTATGGTGGTCGTACAAGTTTTTAATATTAATAATGGGTTTCCGTTTGATGTAGTTTAAGATTTGAGGACTTTCAGGAGAGGGAGAATGATGTGATCCAAGTTGCCCAAAACCCATGGTCACTTTCTAGTGGCTCGATGACAAGATTTGGAGCCAAAACATTCAAGAACACACTCATCAGGTTGATCAAAATGCCTTGGGGTGTTCCTAGGGTGATCGACATAGGCCCGGACATTAAGCCAAATGTGGTACACATCATCAATGATTCAAAATATGTTGCACCACACGTACCCGAGGCGACACAAGATCCCTTGTCCTTTCTAAATGGGTCAATCACAAGGCTAAGGGCTAAAAAGTTCAAGGAATGACTTGTTGGTCTCATACAAACCTAATGGACCGTGGAGAAGTAAGAAGAGGATGGCCCATCTAACCATACAAATCAAAATGGTTTAATCCATGTTGTGGAGTGTGAACACATGCATGTACATGCATGAGCCAAGCTAGGTCAAGGGGCCGCGGTTGGTCAAAGAAACCAAGGGACATGAAGGTTGAAGGATTTAGTCTTGCTTAGGTCCAAGACATAAAACATTGAAAGGTTGCTCAAAGCTTGACCATCTCATTGGGCTTCTCAAGGGGCATGGTCAAAGGGGTGTATTTAATGCATGAAATTTATTATGGATGTATCTCATTGCATATAAATAGATCATGTAGTTCAAACATTATGCTTAGTTTTTTGTTTTAGTTTTGAATTGTATTGTGAGACTACAAGTTCTTCTTTCAACTTTTATGAAAACTCTTTTCAACTTATCTATTCTCACTTGAGTTTAGTGACGTCTTCTTACAAGAATTAATCTCTTAGTCTTTGAGTGGTGTTCTTCTTTAAAATAACATATGTAGGCTTGGTTCCCACCTCTTTTGTAGGTAACGGGTTAAGTTCTAGACAAATTTATACCTTTTCGATCCTTGGCTTTTGAACCACCAATATTTGGTATTGGTTTAGTTACATAGGGTCTGTTTGGTACCCTCTTTGAAGACAGATGCAACCAGATTTCGTTGCGTCTATGTAAACCCGTGTTTGGTGCCCTGTCCGCCCTTTTCCATGCCTGAGGGATAACTCATCATGCAGGGATAGCACGTAGATAACCCGACATTTTTTGTTCGCCTTTCATTCAGGGTTGATCTAATCCCGCTTCTGCTCGAACTGTGAAATGATGAATTTGCCCTTTTCTCCCTCATTTCGATTTTTTCCTCCGATCGTTCTCGACCCGTGTCCTCCGCCGTCCATTGCCCTATTTCGATGTCGTCCCCCTAATCTCCTCCACCGCTTTTGACAATTTTGGACGGTAGGATTTGTAAACCCACGGTCGGGTTGATTTTCTACCGCTCTGGGCCATCATTTTTGCATCGTTCAATGGCGGCGTCCGGCGGTTTCTACGACGGCGACAGTGAATCCACCGTGTCTAGGCCGGCAAAATCACTGCCATCGGGTTTGTGATCGTCGTTGGCATCCACGAGACGGCAGGGGCGGCAGAATAACGTTGAATCTCTCCTGTGTCGACGGCAGCGCACGGCGGAGGAGGATAGGATTTCGAGGGCAATTCTGTAAAACGCATGCTTGTTATCCCGGTATAGTGTAATCCATAGTTTCGAACGCAGACACCAAACAACAATTACCAACTTTGGTAATCCCTGCATGACAATACCAAACGAAGGACGAAAAACATAATCTCGACTAAATCCTGTATAATCCGCGAAGTCGGATTACTAGAATCCGGCTATCAAACGGACCCATAGTTGGCTAGGTTAACTTTTTCAATATATTATAATATAGGTAATTATAATTTTTTTTAACTAATAATCTTGATTTCATTGTTTCTCAAGAAACAATCCAGATTTCCGACCCCTCTACAAAGTAAAAACTATGGAAGAAACATTGAGTCCAAAAAAGAAATTCTACAATAGACCAGGCACGGATTGGTGAGTTTGCAAGGGGGCAACTACTCCCCTTGAATTTCAAAATTAATGGGTTTTATTTTGTAAAATATTTTTTTTAAATTTTTGCACCCTATCAATACAAAGTCAAATATTTTTTTGGCACCCCGTTAACAAAATTCAAAATCCATCTTTGCAATAAACTTCTTTTTTCTCGTTAGTTAAATTTGCAATAAGAAGGCCATTAACTTGCATGGTTCAGAGTACAAGTAAACCAAAATCCTCCCTACCTACATAAGGAAAACAGCAGGGAACTTCATGGGAAAACATGGGATAGCTTGCTCAATATCTAGACTAAACAAAACTAACCATCCATCATGTAAGGTCTATCTTGCAACACAATCTTTTGTACCTGTACTAGTCACAAAACGCAGCCCCGGTATGAGTTACGTTGTTTGCCCTGCAGCAAATGCCACAACCGCATTTTTGTACCATCCAACAGTGAGGAAGTGTCTGAATCTTTCTTTCCGTAGAATCACAACAAGCAAATGCCATACTGCTTTCCAAATATTTGATCCAAGTTTAATTCGAAGGAGTCCCATATGGATTTTGTAGTGATTCATGCTTGCATAATGTCCTAGGTAATGTAGGTCGAACCATGAGTACACTGCTGACAAGCTCATAGGCATTTGAACAAACTATGAATAAATGAGAAGCTGTTAAACCCGTGTTCTAGCACGTAGCACATCTCTGCACACCTGAGTAAACATTGCTGACCATAGCTCCTTGAAAAGAGTCTATCTAAGATAGGAGATTCCTTTTTCACGTGTATTTGAGTGCAATTATACTTGACTTGTTTTTCGCAATACTATAAATATTCCTGTTGGGCTATTGTGGATTGGGCCATCATTCTTGGGCTTATGTATTGTAGAATTTAGGGTTGTGGAAGTCTGCCTATAAATAGGTATTACTAGTGTTCTCGTGTAATTGTCCGCTGCATATATCTTTCATGGAATTTTCTATAGCATTCACCTAGATCTCAATCCTCCATGGCTAATCCATGGAGGTTGCTAATGAAGAAAGCTTGTCATGGTATCAGAGCGACAATAAAGGCTTAACGGCCATTTTACGATCCTGCTTTTCAGTTTTTCCTTTGTTGTTCTTCCTCTTTCTTCGTTTGGTTTTAGCACCCTTTTCGTTGCAGCAGAGCATATCCCACCGTACAGTCTCTTTTCTTCAGCCTCGTGATTTG
>JAOWBN010051591.1:0-21168 GCA_028565015.1 Pinguicula moranensis
AGAGTTATTTTTGGCGGGAAAGGTGATTATAAGAAGATTATAATTTTAAGAAGGCTGCGCAAAACAGGGCATAAATATCAAAGATGGCTCAAAATGAGGATATTAAAACTCTAGAAGAGCATGTTGGCTTAATCAATTAAGTTCTAGAAAAAGTTCCAAAATTACTTTAGGCGCTTAAAATAAATAAGATCTCAATTGATTATGCTACAACAAAGGAGAGTTGGACCAAAAAATAAAATAATAATCAATGATATTTTTGTATATGATATAGCGCTAAAGAAAAAATGAGGATCCTGAGCCTACATCTCTTATGACTATAGAAATGAAATGATTGGCCAATGTGGATAGACACAATGAATGTAGAGTGAAATCTCTTGCAAAATGAATGTTTTTTTCTTACTTGTAGTCTATACAACATATGGTGTAAAGTGGGCATGAGATAAATGGCTATCGCTTAAATATTCATATAGAAGCCCAATATTTAATTATGAATAAGCAAAATTCTCTTATGGTGGAAGCAATAACTTTTCATAATTTGATGAGTTTGACAATATAAAGAAGTTTGAAATGCGTATGAATTAAAAAAGAGCATTTTTGAAAATTCTTGAAGAAATTTGAGGTACCCAAATTGCATTGGGAAATTTTCCAGAAATTTGTTATATAAATCCTTATATGGATTGAAATAATTTGATCGTATGTAATATTGTTATTTGAATGCATTCTTTAAAAGAAAGCTATAATATTATACGCCTCTATATTTATCTAAAGGATCCATATATAAATATGTAATCATTGTTGTTTATGAAGATTATTTGAATATTGCTGGCACTTCTGAAGAGTCGGCAAAAGCCGCGATTTCTTTGTAGAAGAACTTTTAATGAAAGTCCTTGGTAAATTTTGTCTGATTATCAGATCGAGCATTCCACATAAATTGAATTATATATCAAAAAGTGCATAAATATTTAAACAGGGGCAAGGCGCATCTTTTAGTAAAAATAGGATCTTAAGGTAATTTGATGTGTCAAATTATTCATCCCGACATCGAGAGGATAATGAAAATTATTTGGTCATGAAGTACCATAACTAAATGGAATTATTGTGTGATATATATCTTGCTAAAGATTACTTTACTCGATATATCATTTGATATATATATTGAAAATATATAATTCTTCTCCAATTGACATTTTAGGAGATTTTTCATTTGACGTGGGCCGGAAAAAGGCTGGCAAAAGGCCCATCAGGTGTCGAGGAGCCCATCTGCTAGCAAGACGAGGAGATTTGCCAAGCATATAAGTTGTCTCAAAGACTAGCCTTGCAGCGAGGACTCTACCTCGTGCCTTTGCATCACCTGGGTTCGAAGAGGATGACCTTGCGCCAGTAATGAGTTCCTTTAAGTGGAGCACATGCATTCCCCCGACAAAGACTTGACGACCACGGCCCACAAGTGAGGTACATGATTAACCATCACATCGCACAAGTTTGAGGAATAATGGTCGTTAGATTCATTCCCCCGACAAGGACAAGACAATCACTGCCTAACACACCTATCTCCTCGAGCCGCCAACCGAAGAGATAACAAGCAATCGTCCCGCCCATAAGTGGGCCCTTGTAGTTAACAATCATATCTATGCAAGAGTATACACCCTTGTATGTACTCTATAAATAGGTCGATTAGATAAATAAGAAAGGTGAGCAATTTCTTAGAGAATACAACTGAGTATACTTACACTTATTCCTTGTATCTCTTATGTTCAAGGGTTGTATGATGAAATCACGAAAATATTAGCAAAGCACAAGCATACACTTGCACCCTTCACACACATTTGTTTTTCCTGGTTTCATCATTGGCGTTGTCTGTGAGGATATTTCTCATAACCATAGAGAATCTCTTCCTTCTAGGAAACTCAAGATGACAAATACACCTCCGTAGAAAAAAGTACCTAGCATTCCTGACAAGGTTGGGCAGGAAAGCTCGCAGGTAACTCAGACCTTGGGAAAACCAAACCTTGAGAAAAATAATGATGCCTCTGTACTAACCCAACACAGGTTAAGGAGACCAACTGACCCTAACGCTATCTTGCTGAAGGAGTAGACTCTTGGACAACCTGGAGGAAGCGATCAACCTACACTCTAGTGTGGGGAGGGCTAGCCAAAAAATCCCCTCTCAATGCAGCTCCTACCAAAAAATTCGAGGAACAAAGTGTGTAACTATCCAAACATGTCGAGAGGGCGCAATATGGGAGATGGTTGCCTAGCATAGTCTTTGTGCCCATGCTAAGTTGAAAATGCGCGCTGACTTTCTTTACTTGTACAAAAAACCGTGAGCGAAGTCCCCACTCAATGCTCGCCAAATTAGCGATGCCGCCACTTCCCCAAAGTAGAGTGTGCCCACTCAAGATGCTGCGGATGTTCCCTCAACTTGTATCATTTATGATGATTTCATTAAATATATGTTTGCTCACCTTTTTAGAAAATAGTTTTGAGCAGGGAAAACTACTGAAGACCATGCTCGTTCGAGGCATCTCATAGGATGAAACATAAGGAAGATACGGCCTTCTAGGTACCTCTGGACCTTGTTAGTGGGAGTCATAGGGCTCCTTCTGAAAAAAATAGAAAAAAAGTGAGAGAGGAAACTCTGGTATTGGGAACCATCATGCTCCCTGTATAGAGTAGACAACATCAACAGGGAGGACTTTCATTATTAAAGGAGTTCCTCGTGCTCCTTGTAAAGCAATACCCCTACAACTTATAGGTTAGCAACACCAGGGGAAGCTAACATACGCTCCCCAAAAGAAAGGCGTTTAATACTCCCTCCCCCCAGGGGAGCATCCTCATATTCCTTCCCAAAAGCTCCTCTAAACTATCTTTCCAACAAACGAATTCTCAGCACATGCTGACTTGCACTACTTAGCAACACTTTTGCCAAATGGTAAGGAATGTGCCAAGCGAGAGGGAATTTATGCCCTCTTAAATAATTTTTACATCCATTCTGTCATTTCACCCTCCAAGGGTTCATGCTATGGATATAGAAGGTTCCCCAAATCTGAGGAAGAAGTACACTCCTCAGATTTGTCGTTTATCCAATGATCCAAACACGTCCGATTGATGGAGTCACCACTCCTATCAAGCTGCAAGAGAAGGACCCCCTCTACACTTCGTCCCCTCTTGGTGGATACCTCTAGTAAATATCCACTAAAAAGTGGATTCCCTAAAGCACTCCTTGATGACCTCCCCTATGTATATTTCTTTCGCCATCTCCAGCTCCCCTTGCAGAGTTTGGAGTCAATGACTTAAGCACGGTTCCTCATTCTAGGATTTCTCACGCGTCTGCCTTTCTTGGTGTGCCTTTCGCCGCATTCTCTCCACCTCTTAAAAAAGTCATTTGCCAGTGACTTAGGTACCCCTTGACGAGGCCACAACCTATGGGGAAGGAAAACATATTCTCATATAGAACAAAAGGAAAAGAATCCATTACAAAAGATATGCCATGAATACCTAGTAGTGGAGAAATCACATCTTCTACTCTAGACCCAATGCCATGAGGGCACCTCGGCTTGTCTCAAGGACATTTGCTTGGGCCATCATCAAAGATTGAAGATAATCTAGTGGCTCGTTGATGGCAAGGACTTTCCCAAAATGGGTCAAAGCTCATTTGTACTTGTGATAAAACTCCTTTTTCAACTCCTATGGCCTCATCACATGTTTGAATTGGATACCAGCCAAAGCCAACCCCACTAGAAAAGGAGCTTGTCTCTTTATTTCAACCGATCCACCATTCTATACCCTTGCGGAGGAAGGTACCTAAAGAACCTACATATTCAACCAGAACCGTGGAGCGGTCTGTGATGAGCCAATTTTATACCTATTTTATCTAGACTATTTCGATCTAATTTGGCTCACCATTGATAGAGGTACACACGTTTCATGCCCATTTCTCTTCCTTTTGCAATTACAGGTCACTTAATGTCCTCTCGAAAAAAAAAAGGAAAAAGATCCTAAAAGACCCATAAAAATAAGATTTCGATTGCAAGACGTGGTCCCAAATCGACAAGTTGCAGCCCTACTCTAGACGCCACATAGCTGTTTTGGCGGGAGAATCACATGAGAAAGGATAGAAGGACCATTTTGCCCTTACAAACGGGAAAAATGTCTTGTCTAAAGCTTCTGAAGGAAGCTAACTTTGTCAAAACTTCCCAAAGACGCTATCTCTCACAAAGCTTACCGAGCAAGCCAACTTATACATATCTCACGAGAGATAGCAAATAGAACTCATTCTGGGGATGTTGTCCGCCCTGGAATCACGGTCCAATTATTTCCATCACTCTGAAGAATAACAATTCTAGAAGGGTTGGTTCCTTCAAACTAAGCACTAATTTTGCACGATTTCCCCTCAAGAGGAATGTTAATGCAGAGAAAGCCATTCTGCCACCAGCCTCCTCTTGTAAACTGCAGAAGCTTCCTGGTCGGTGGATTGTGCCTAACAGGCTGGATGTAGGGGCACCAACTAGCCTACAACATAATCTCAAGATTAATCTTCAATTTGATCAGCCTCATCCGACCATCAAACTGGAACTAAAAACTTACCCCTAGACAGGTCCTCTATATGTTCGCTCCCTGAAAATCCTAGATGGATTCAACGAATTTCAGATTTTCCTAAGAAGGGCAGGATGTCTGAATATAATTGTTAGTCCACTAGATGCTGCAAGAGTTATCCTATGGGAAGAGAACATAAGTGATCTTAAGACACTCCTGTTAAATGATGCAGACTGGCTCCTGAATTGGATTAGTGGTCCCTTGAGACCGTTGAGCAGTGTTGAGATTCCCCTATCTCTAAAACGCCAGACGTGGATCAAGATATATGGTATCCCATTGAATGCTTGGGATAGTGATTCCATGGGTAAGATAGCTAGTGCAGTGGGTATACTGATACATATAGATGAGACTACCACAAAACGGAGATATCTAGAGGTTGCACAGTTGCTTGTGGAAACCCCCCTAGGGAAGCTGATCCCCCTTGCATTAATCTCTCTTTAAATGGCAAACAATACCTTCTGCACGTACAGGAGATTCCTACAAATTCAACTGTGTTATATGTGATGATCTAGATGGGGATATATCGGATAGCTCAAATACAGAATGGACTGAACAGAAATCTTGGGAGGATATTTCCATAGATAATTTTGAGTACTTATTAAGGAATCCTGCGGATTACCAATTGGTCAGCCCTCCTGAGAATGAGAACATTCAAAAGTGTCAAGAAAGAATAATGAATTGTGGTTGCCGGGAAGACTTCATTGGTGGCCGAAGTCAATATCTCAATTGTCCAAAGACACAGAGGCTACACCTCCGGTGGGTTTGAATGATCTTATAACTGTTCAATCTGCTAGTCAATCTCAGATACCTGAGCCTCAAGAGATTGATCAATGGCACCTGGTTTGAGGTGCCAGATTCCATGGTAGCATTAGATGAAAATGATACTCTAGTACCTAACTCACAAGAGATTGAACCAGGTTCCAGTGATCAGGCTGTCTCTCTCATGATACTGGTGGATAATCCAACTGATACTCATATGATTTCCAGTGCTCAGGATGTTACTCCCATGGTAGTGGTGGACATTCCAACTAACACTCGTGATATTCCTAAACAACATGAGATTGACCCAAATCTGAGTCAACCTGATGACTTCCCCCCCTAGGGACATAGGTGCATGTAACCCCCAACCAAAAGTGACTAAAGTCAAAGGAAGATGTCCCAAACCCGGAGCCAAACTCGGAAGGAAGTGGATTTGGAGCGGGATAAGGACATTGCTAAACTTGAGGATTGGATTAGTAAGCTAATTAATCAAAATCCCCTAAGCTCCGAAGGTGATCACTCCCTTAAGGAAATTGTCATATCCCAAGACCAAATTAGAGTAGACGCTGATTTTGCTATGAGCATTAGGAAGGACCTTGGTGTATCCTATGATCCTAACCCTGAGTTATGTTGCCAAATGCTGATGACGCTCAATTTAAAGCAGTCACCATCTAAGGGGAATGTATTCTCTGGTCCTCAATTACCATAGCAGACAAAGCCTCTTCCATGAAATTGATCACATATAATGTGAGGGGTCTAGGAACCCCGGTAAGGAGGACGCGTGCCAAAGAGTTAATAAATAAACAGGTAGTGGACTTCATCAGTTTACAGAAAACCAAGTTGACAACGATGGATATTAAACTCTGTGAATATCTATGGTATAATTCAAATTTTGGCTGGATATATAGTGGATCCATAGGTCAATCTGGGGGTCTCCTTTGTATTTAGAACAAGAACAAGTTATGCAGGCAATCTATTCTTTCAGGGGCTGGTTTTTTTGGGTGTGACGGGTCACTGGAATAATGAGGTAAGAAGCAGTATGATGCTAAACGTATATGGTCCCTCTAAGCTCCAAGCCGAATTCACTCAATGGGATGAAATCTGTGAGCTCTATCAGGAAAGAAGGGATAATAATTGGTGTGTCATGGGTGATTTCAATGCAGTCCTAGAAGAATGGGAAAGAAAGGGACCCTCTCATCATGGACATACAACAGAAATCAATGCATTCAAGCAGTTTGCTAGCAGAATGGAACTAAAAGACCTGCAGATGGAAAGAAGACAGTTTACATGGTGTCTCAAATCTCTTAGATCCATGAGTAGGCTGGATATATTTTTGGTCAACAATCTATGGCTGGAAAATGAAATGGATTGGATCCAAACTGGACTGGACAGAGATGACTCTAATCATTGTCCAGTCCAACTATGTTCTAAGCAGTTAAACTGGGGACCGAAGCCCCTCAAGGTGCTATATAGCTGGTTGGAACTTTCGGACTATAATTTGATTGTCTCTAATATCTGGAATGCACCAAGTATGCACAGATATGCTAGCCAGCGCATAAAGGAAAAGATCAAATTAGTCCTCTTTGGAATCAGAGACTGGAATCTATCCAAACAAGAGACTTATGGAAAGGAAAAAATTGCTGTTAGAGCTAGACCAACTAGAGCTCCAGGCTGAAGCTTGCTCCTCTATCAGGAGGGAAACTTTCGGCTACTACAATCAAGCTGAGGGGGGAGATTGATCAGTTAACAATGCAGTTGGATAGCCAAACCTTCCAGAAAGCTCGCATAAGATGGATAAAACAAGAGGATTCTAACTTTGCTTATTTTCATAGATGCATTGATAGGAGGAGGAGGAAACATGGTATTAATGGTATCTGGTCTGATGATGTGTCAAAAAATGTTTTAGTGACCACTTTGCTGCTAGATTCACTGAGCCCTTACCTTCAAGATCCCGGATCAGTAATATGACCTTCAAATCCTTCTCTTCATAAGCAAAACAAAGACTAGTCTCCACTTTCACTGAAACTGAAGTATTAGAAACCATTAAAAGCTGAGATAGTAGCAAGGGCCCGGGTCTGGATGGCCTCAACTTTAAGTTCATAAACACTTTCTCCCTTTCTAGAAGAATGATATCTTGCATATGATGGTGGAGTTCTATAGAAATTGCAAACTACCCCGTGGGAGTAATGCTGCTCACATCACCCTCATTGCCATATATGAATCCCCCTCGGTGGTTGATGATTACAGAACAATTACCTTCATTGGTTCCATGCCTAAAATCATCTCTAAAGTCTTGGAAAATAGGCTAGCTTCAAAAATAGAAGATGTTATCTCTGTCACTCAAATGGCATTCATCCAAGGGAGAAGACTAAATGACGGTGTTCTTGTGGCTAGTGAGGCAATTGATGAAATAAAAAAAAACTGAAAATCCCTGCATCATCATCCAAGTGGACTTTGAAAAAGCATTTGACACCGTGAACTGGCAATATCCACATGATGTTATGGCCAAGATGTGTTTCCCAAATTGCTGGCAATAGTGGATAAATGTACTACTGGAATCTGCTTTAGCTTCCATTCTAGTGAATGGGAGTCCTTCTACTGAATTCTTCCCTAGCCAAGGACTTAGACAAGGGGATCCCTTATCCCCCCTCCTCTTTCTGTTAGCAGCTGAAGGGTTATTATCTGTATTGATTAATCAGGCTATTAACTTAAGGATGTTTCATGCTTCATCAATTGGCAGAGGACAATTTCCATTGTCTCATCTTTAGTTCGTGGATGACACACTTTTCTTTGGTCAAGCTTCATGGAGCACTATAAGGACATATAAATCTATTCTGCAAAATTTTGAGCTGCTCTTTGGTCTAAAGATCAATTACAGGAAAAACCATCTTACCAGGTTAAATGTACCAGATGAGATCGTGACTGAGATGGTTACCTAGACTATCAAACAAATCATATTCCACTCAAATATCTAGGCCTGCCAGTAGGGGGAAATCATCACAGACTTGTTAGTTGGTCACCAGTTCTGGGCAGAGTGGAGAAGACTCTTGGCTCTTGGAACCACAAGTAACTTTCATCTGGGGGTAGGCTGGTGCTTATTAATTCGGTTCTTTCAGCTATACCTGTTCATTACCTAGCTCTCTATAAAGCCTCTCCCTCAGTACTGAAAACGTTAGTTGCAACCCATAGGAACTTTTTCTGGATTTACTCTCATATAGGTAGGAAAGTGAAGTGGATTGCCTGAAATAAAATAGCACAACCTAGAGATAGAAGAGGACTAGGAGTGCAAAATATCTCCGTTTTCAACCGTGCATGCTAGGGAAATGGGGACATCAAATCTTATCTGGGAAAAAGACTTTAGCCATAGAGAATTTACTAGCAAAATATGGGCAGAATGGGGTACTAACAATGGGAGGGTTCGGACAATTAAAAACTCCACAACAGCCTATGCATGTCAGGAGAGGAAGAAGAAGAGGGGGACAAATATGCCTCCATTTGGTGGAAGGATCTACAGGATATACTCCAAGAGACATGGTTTCAGAATGCTGTTAGGATCAAGTTAGGAAGTGGGAGCAACACACTCTTTTGGAAAGACACATGGATTCAATCATCTAGGCTTGACATATTGTTTCTTCGACTATTTAGATTATCAGTTAATTAGGATTTATGCATAACTGAAGCTGGCAGTTTGGAAGTTGATTGTTGGTCCTGGAAACTTTACTGGAAAAGAGATATGAGGGCTCAGGAACTCGATGATTTAACAACTTTGTCTCTCCTTATAAAGGCTCACCAACGAGAAAAGTCAGGAACAGATCACTATGTCTTTGAGGGGCATACCAATGAAAGTTATACGGTGAAGGAAGCTTATAAGGTTTAGTATGTTTTAGAACAACCATTGTATTCCACAGAGGCAATTCAGAATCATACCAGATTATGGAACAAATTCTCTCCAAAAAGGAAATAATCCTAGCTTGGAGAGCCTGCCAGAATGCTATTCCTGCAAAGACCACCCTTCAATACAAACATATGATTTCACATACACAGGATATTAGTTGTCCCCTCTGCATATCAGGTCAGGACTATTTATCACATATTTTTAACTCATGTCCTGTTACATCATGTGTATGGTAGGGAATCAAGCGATGGTTATTCCCCCAGAATCTGATGCTCTCAACAAGTAACTTTGCTTCCACTTCACTCTGTCTTCCCTCTTAGCAAGATTTTGTGTCTATGAAACCTACATCTGTTAATGCTGATGCATGGAAATCAATATGGATAGCCACAATATGGAAGATTTGCTCGGCACGAAATTTGTCCTACTTTCCAAACCAGGAGGTAAATGTGCTGTCTACAATTCAAGTCATTCAAAGAGCTATTTGTTTGAGAATATGATCCACAACCCTTTTCCCATATTCTTTAATTGATTAGTTAATGAATCCATATATGTGCATTGTGTTCTGAAATCACATTCTTTTCACTAACACCCTTTGGTTATGAGTTGGCCTTATTGGCAAAACACTGCACATAAAAGTTTGCCTTACAGGTGATACCTCCTGAGGAGACACTACTGAAACCTACGTCTAATAGAAATTGTCCAGAGTAGTTTTCTCTTTACCTCACTCTTCTATGTTTATCTGTTATAACTACTTTTCTTCTTCATTGAGGTACAAGTTAGGTGATTATGAGGGAGATACATGCAACTGATCTTTTCAGTTTGAATCAGCAATGAGGCTAATAGGCAGAAAAGTTTGAGCTGTTAAATGTACTTCAAGAGGAGCCACTACTTGGATTTGATCTTATTAATCTCTTGGCATCTATTCTAGGAAAGTGATCATCAAGAACTCATGATGCCAAATGGGGAAATGAGCGAGGGGGTGGTGGTGGTGTTGGGTTGACAAAATCACTAAACCATAACGCTATAAGGTGAATAGGCTGAGTTTTGTTAAATACCACAGTAAAGACTCCTGGAGCCCTTGGGTGGCCTGCATAGTTGAAAGTCAGGAGATCACTGCTCTTTTATCCCTTAAGTCATTTCTTAATGGGATTTAGCTGCACTCTCTTGACCTTGATACTATAAGGTATACAGGATGAGTTGGGTTTTCTACCAGGATAATGACCCCTGTAGTCTCAGTAATGACCTACATAGCTGAGGGTAATGTGATCACTTGCTCATCCCCTTACCCACCTATTATCTTCTATCAAAGTAGCATTCAGGGCACCTGATTATTCCATCTTTTCATTCATCTTTTTTATATTCATCATGTATTTTATTTTTGTATCTTCTTACCTCTGTTAAGGACGTTGTACATTATTAGTATTTATCAATGAATTATTGCTTAACAAAAAAAACAATTCTAGAAGGGTTTGGAATTCTGGAGACATTTCCCATTCTTAGGACGTCTCCCCCTAGAATCATGAGTCAATTCTTCTTATCAAACGATTACGAGGAGGATTCCTTCCTTGAATCCGGGGCACAACGCAGCAACACTTGGAGAGGAGCCACAGAAAATAAGGAGGAGCTCAGATGGCTCCCTATTCATCCAAGGGGGTTTCTTACCTCTATGAACTTAACTTTCATTTTATCTTTTTGTATGGCATGAACGTTAATCTAGGGCATTGATGTAGCCTCATTTGAGTTTAGTTGTGGACTTTAAATGCCTTAATCAATGGGCTACAATTATTGTCTATGATATTAATGTAACCCTTGTTAATCTAGTTGCGAATTTCTAATGTTTAGATCTTTGGAAATGTTGTTGTTGCTATTTGATCTTATTGTGCTTTTTTCCTTAACTTGCATGTGTCTAGCTAACATATGCATGTTCACTAAGCACGGTGGAAGGTCAAGAGACACAAACCATGCTAGGAATGGTAAAATCAACGATAATCGCCATAGCATGAGGATACATATGGGGTTATTGCTACCGTGTGTGGGTTTCCTAAACTTAAAACCTTCGGTGTATTCAAGTGTGACTTCGAGAGAAGCATGCTTATATACCGTAATAGGGATGCTTGAACTCGAGAGAGACTTGTGTCTAAGAGAGAAAATCCGGTAGATAACAATACAACAAATCTGAAGTGTAAACGTAGAAAAAAAACTTTTAAGTTCAATAGATGGTGAAGTTACTAACCCTAGATCTTCTAACCAAGTATTTTTTGCATGCGTACCCTGTTTATCAATTCTTTATTTTAGTTTTTTTCATATTTTATTTGTAGGTTAGTACTTGCCCTTTTGTTATTTAGTCCAAATTGCATAGAACTCACTGATTTTGGTGTTTATCATCTACAATCCTGGTGGTTCGACATCCTTCACATCACTTTATTACTTGTGCGACTTGTACACTTGTAAGTAGCGAATACTACAAGTATTTGTATGTCAAGTTTTTGGCGCCATTGCCGGGGATTGTTAGCTTTGATAAGATCAGTACTACGTGAGTTTTTAGCTAGATTGGACTTTTTGTTTCATTTGTCAAGCTAGTGACGTTAAATAAGCACTTCTTGGGAGGCAACCTATGTTTTTTTTTATCCAAGCAAGGATGTACCCTTTAATCTCTTATATTTTTGTGAATTACTTAATTTCTTAGCTATCATGAACTTTAAGTTGGGGGAGGAGGTGATACTTACTTGCTTAGTAGTCATTTGTTTTCTTAGGTTTTTACTTGTTTTTGGTCCAACCAGGGATGTGTCCCTATACTCCTTAATATTCATTGATATGCTTAAATTCTTAATTATCATGAACCTTATGTTTGGGGAGGAGGTGCTACATACTTGTTTGATAGTTAACTTAGTAATTTTAATTAGCTGTATTTACTTGTTTTTACTTAGTAGTTCTAATTAGTTGTTTGGTAGTTAACTTAGTTATTTCAATTAGTTTGTTTTTACGTGTTTTACTTGATGAGGGAAGAAATCCGAGGCTCCCAATTTCCAGAGACACCACTTCCCCAGCTCTTCACGCTGGTATGCCTATTTCTTTTTTTAAGAGGATGAGAATGGGACCTAAGATTTGGAGGCTTTCTAAAGACACAACCAACTTCAGAGGAGTACTATTTTAATTGATGATCTATATAACTCCGCTGGGGCAGTGTCTACTGTGTTTGGGGAGGGGTGTACAATACTTATATGTTGCTGTCAATTCATGCTTATCATTTTATGCTTTGTTGTGTGGTTATGTGCACATTGTTACCATGTGGTTATTTGAGGATAGTGTGCTATCCATGCATTTGCTCATAAAGCATTTGAGAATTGTTTGTTGATGAGAACTAATAAGTGAGCATTGTGGGGACCGTATGGAAGTGGATTGATCTAGATGACGTTTTTGATTGACTATAAATACCGAATGACTTTTCAACTAAAAGTAGTCTCTCTGAGTCTAAACCAAGAATAGGACAAGTTATGGATATGAAAAACCAAAACCAAAACCAAAAAAAAAGTAAAAAAAAATCTGAAAGTCTTTTCTCTATTTTGATGAATAGTTAGGCATTTGTTTATATGCACTCAAATATCAAGAAAGCTATTCCAAAGAAAAGAAAAGAAATGAGAATCTTGATGCATAGAAATGCTCTAAAATTGTTGTATGTATATTAATGTTCTCGAGTCTAAATGTATGATCTTGTTGAAGAGCTTATGTATTGACTTTTAAAATAATATTTCTCTCAATTGCTGATTGTCTTGGCATGGAAAAAGCTTGGTTGGTGAAAAAGGTTGAATAGTCCAGTGGGATAAATTTTCAATCTCAATACCTAAGAAGGAGATGTTCACCACAAATGGATGACCCACATGCTTACTTTGTCAATTTCTTGAATATGAGCAATTTCTTGTATGGAGTGACCATGTGTGATGATGCATTATTTCTTGGTTTATATATGTATTGTGTTTAAATGCATCCCCATGGGGGGTTGCCTTAAGATTCTTGACGAGCTTTAGTGTTTTGATTGAAGACAAACAAAGAATTAAGTTTGAGTCTATTTGTGTCTGGCCAACATAGGTAGATACTCTGCTTCAATGTTTTGCTTGAGGACAAGCAAAGATTTACGTTTGGGGATATTTGATTAGCAGATTTTATGTAGACTATTTCGGTCTAATTTGGCTCACTATTGATAGGGGGACACACTTTTGATGCCCATTTCACTTCCTTTTGCAATTATAGGTCACTTAATGCCCTCTAGGAGAAAAGGAAGAAAAAAGACCCTAAAAGACCCATAAAAATAAGATTTCGATTGCTAGACAGTGGCCCCAAATCGACAAGTCGTAGGCATAGGCTAGATGCCACATATCTATTTTGGCGGAAGAATTGCATGAGAAAGGGTAGAAGGTCCATTTTGCCCTTACATACAAAAAATATCTTGTTTAAAGCTTCCGAAGGAAGTTAACTCAGTCAAAGCTTCCCGAAGAAGCTATCTCTAACAAAGCTTCACGAGGAAGCCAACTTACACATATCTCACGAGAGATAGCAAACAAAACTCATTTTGGGGACGTTCTTCCCCTGGAATCACGGTCCAATTCTTTCTATCACTCTGAAGGGGAACAATTCTGGGAGGGTTTCGAATTCTGGAGACGTCTCCCCTGGAATAATGAATCAATTCTTCCTATCAAACGATTATGGGGAGGATTCCTTCCTTGAATTTAGGGCATTGATGAGAATGCCTATGAATTTAACTTTCATTTATCTTTTTGTATGGCATGAACCTTAATTTATGGCATTGATGAGAATGCCTATGAACTTAACTTTCATTTATCGTTTTGTATGGCATGAACCTTAATTTAGGGCATTGATGTATCCTCTTGTAAGTAGTTGTGGACTTTCAATGCCTTAAGCAATGGGCTACAACTCTTGTCTATGAGAGTAATGTAACCCTTGTTAATTTAGTTGCGGATTTCTAATGTTTAGTTTTTTGGAAATATTGTTGTTACTATTTGATTTTATTGTTCCTTTTCCCCTAACTTGCATGTGTCTAGATAACATATGCGCGTTCACTAAGAATGGTGGGAGGTCGGGAGACACAAACCATGCTAGAAATGATAAAATCAATGGCAATCGCCATAGCATGAGAATGCCTATGGGGTTATTGCTACTATGTGTGGGTTTCCTAAACTTAAAGCTTTCGATGTATTCAAGTGTGATTTCAAGAGAAATATGCTTATATACCTTAATAGGGATGCTTGAACTCGAGAGTGACTTGTTTCTAAGAGAGGAAAATCTAGTAGATAACAATACAACAAATCTGAAGAGTAAACGTAGAAAGAAACCTTCTAAGTTCACTAGATGATGAAATCACTAGCCCAAGATCATCTAACCAAGTATTGTTTGCATACGTACCCTGTTTATCAGTTCTTTATTTTAGTTTTTTTAGTTTTTTATTTGTAGGTTAGTACTTGCCCTTTTGTTATTTAGTCCAAATTGCATAGAACTCACTAATTTTGGTGTTTATCATCTACAATCCTGGTGGTTCGACATCCTTCTCATCAGTTTATTACTTGTGCGACTTGTACACTTGTAAGTATCAAATACTACAATTATTTGTGCATCAGTCAGCTTGGGCTAAGATGGCTTCATCAAGGTATGCTTTACCCTTTAAAAAAAACTGCGAAATGTTTTCCAAGAAGTCGATTGACTACCTTTACGGTCATACCTCAGCGATTCTTAGCTCCGCACAAGGGATCAGGTTGAAACATTGAGAGAACTCGGACAAAGGTCTTTATGAAAAAGAAATCCAATTCCATACCATCATACAGGAGGGTAAAAGACCTCACCACACCTCTACCATCATGAGGACCCCATAAGAGGACAGATGGTTGAAACCAACCGAGAAGAAAGTGAAAATGTCATAGAGATAGAGTTCCACAACCAAGATTCGAAAAATCACCAGAAAAAATATAAGATGGGTATAATTGTTGGGCGCAAGCCAAAACGGGATCATACGGCATGAGCAAAGGAAAGTCTGAATAAGATAAAATAACAGAAGACGAAGCCCTCTAAGGAATTGCGCCTTGAACATGGTGAAGCATCTGCCGGAAGGGTAGGTGATCTTATCATCCACGGATGGTGCCACCAATATGTAATTGAAGGGTATGTGATACCTCCTTTGTAGTGATTACAACCTCTCCCTAGTGCATGCAACCTCGTTCTATCTGGTGTTTGGTATCAGTAAATTATTCTAGATTACGCGTGATGCGTCCTTCATTTTGTGGAAATATCCATTTTGCCCCTGCCTTCTCAGTATTAAATGTTCGCTCGTTTTTTAGCGACGCCTTGTTCTCCGCTCCATCGTTTTGATCTCCGTTCCGCCATCATTTTTCTCCCCATCCACAAATTTAAATTTCCCTCTCAACACTTTGATTTCCACACCAAAATGGAAAACCTTCACTGAAGTTGAAGTTAGTGCTCCACTCCCATATTTCCTGGTGGTCTATTGTAGTCTATGGCGCCCTTAAACCGCACGACCCATAAAAATCTGTTGCTGATAAGAAGAAGCCTTCGAATACAGTTGCGGGGAGACTGCTTATGCCATTTTTGGGGCTTTGACTTTGGGGGCCGTCACCATGCATGGAGCCTTGGTGCAGGTCGTGAAAACCCCATAGTCTTGGGCTCGCCTGCACCATCACTGTCCCCCTCGGCTTCGGATGTTCCCAGATCCGAAGCTGGACCCTCTGTGCCTGCGCCCCCCGCTTCCCCATAGGATGTCTCTTTGCAGATGAGGACTCTATTGCCATCTCTAAAGGAAATCCCACCATTGGAGTATTACTTGTGGGAAATACCTGAGGTACTTTTAGAATTTTCGTACGTTATTTGCTTTAGAATATTCGTAGTGGACTGGCATACACAAGGAGGCCAGCAGGGGCCCGGTCCCCCCTCCGTACACGGACATATTCTGTTTCCAAAATTTGATTATTATTATTTTTGGTTTGGTTTTTGGCAGGAATTATTTATGGTTCATTTGATATATGCAGGACACTCCCAAACTATAGCTATTTTTGTTATACACAACTTTTGTTGTCGATGATTTATTGTTGTTTGATGTTGTATATGTGATGGTAATAATTTTATTGAAAATTATTCATTTTGTAGTCTCTAAAATGGTCTAAAATTTCATTTTTATTTTGGCCCCCCTTGAATTAATTTTATTCGCCTGCCCTTTTGTGTGTAATAGGAATCAAATAATCCACTGCCATCATAGCAAGACTGTCGCGCCCTTTGTAACATGCTCATTGATCTGGCATCGCGTGGGCTTGGCAGTTCCAAAGAGTATGCTGACACATTAGTGGAGTTCACTAAACCCTTGGAGTGTCCTCCATTGTCGTCGCTTGCCATTCGCTACAAAGTAAATTTTGGTGGTACTACAGTAGTTTACTACTCTTTGTCTGATTTCATAAAATTATCCGTGACTCTTTTAACTATCCCAATAGAAATTATTTTCATGTTAGCTTAATCGATAGCTAAAGCCTACTTGCTAATTTTAGGCTGGTGGCCCTTCGAACGCGTCGATGGGACAGGCAGTTTAGGTGGGGCATCCTTTTCTGGGCCTTACACGGACAGCGAGGATTCAAAGGATTTGGAGAAGATGCGCTCCTTCGCAGGGGAGACTAACTCTGATAGTGTAGGGCCATAGTGTTTTGTGGAGCAACAGTGTTTAGGTAGATAGACACAGGCATTTTTGTATCCTTCCTTTTTATACCTGTTGTGTAATCTTTGACAGTTATCTTTCGGTTGGTGTTTGTGTGCTAAAATCCAAAGGGCCATCTGAATTTTTTCTGTTAGTTCTCCAGGCTCCAGTTTTTTATTCTCAAATTTTCTCTTGTTTCTTTCTAGCCATATATTCCATATAGCTATTATCCACCACATCTTCAAAAAGCTCCTCATGTTTTTATTGTTTTTCAGTCCCATATGCGCTTCTAGATGGTTGTTTGGTTCCTTCGGTGCAACCATTTGTAGACCAAACCATTTGTAGCATATTTTCCATGTTATATGTGCAAAAGAACAAGTAAAGAATAAGTGCTCCACATTTTCCTGTGCATTTTCGCATAAAACATATGTATTACTCCCAGTTATCGTGATTCCTCTATGTAATAGATTATCATATGTGGGGATTTTATTCTGTATCATCCTCCATCAGAAAGATGTTGCCTTTAGGGGGGCTGCGTTGCACCATATCTTTGATAAATGTTGATGTGTAGTTGATATGCGTCTTGTAGCCTGCCTGATTACTAGGTATCCAGCATTGTCTATGTAATTGGGATGGGTGCCTGAGTTCCACTTCCAGAAATCTTTTTGATTGCTGTTCACTTTGAGGTTTTTTATTGTATCCATCAGTTGCTGAATTCTCTTCTCCAAGTTATATTCCACATTGTTGTCCCATCTTCATTTTGATTGAACAGGTATGCTATAGTTTTGAATCTGTCTTCTGTTATAAGATAGAGTCCTTGGAATCTATCTCGTAGCCTATAGTTTCCAACACATTGATCTTCCCAGAAAAGAGTGTCTGCACCATCTCCTATGATTTTTATGATTTTTCATCTACTTCTGTGGCTAATTTGATTATATTTTTCCAACTTGTGGACTTGTAGCTTTGTGGTTGATTTGCAACTTCCTCATATATTACTCGATATAAAGGGCCATATTTGTTTTCTAAGAGGTTTTGCCCCAAGCTGTTATCTTTGTTGATCAATCTCCACAACCATTTTGCAAGTAATGCATTGTTAAAGCTTTCTGTATCTTTGATTCCTAGGCCTCCATTGTCTTTAGCTTGACAGACTTGATCCCATGCTACCCAAGAGATTTTTCTTGGTCCTTTTTGTCTGCCTCCCCATAGAAAATTTCTTATGATTTGGTTTATCTTTTGCAATACCTTCATGGGTGCTTTGTATGTGGACATATAGTAGACGGGCAGATGAATAAGGACTGATTTAATTAGCACTATTCTTCCTCCAAACGATAGATAATTTAATTCCCAACTTGTGAGTCTTCGCTTTATCTTTTCTATCACTGGATTCCATAATGCACATCTTGTTGGGCTTTGTCCAATAGGTAGTCCTAGGTAAATGAATGGTAGTGTACCTATTTGACAATTCAACACCTCTGCAAACTCGTTCATCTCTGATTCTGGAATATTTATTCCAATAAGTGTGCTTTTCTGAAAGTTTACTCTTAGACCACTCACTAATTCTAAGCACTTCAGCGTGTGTTTTATTGCTCTTATATCTTGTATGCTTCCTTCGCCAAATATAAGGGTATCATCTGCATATTGTAAGTGAGTGATTTCCTGATCCTCCATCTGAAAACCTTTTAACAGTCCTAGTTCCTTGCTTTTGGTTAGAAGTAAGTTTAGTGCTTCTGCCACTATTAAAAATAGGAGGGGAGATATTGGATCCCCTTGCCTTAATCCTTTTTGGGGTTTAAATTCATCTGTAGGACTCCCATTCACCAATACTGAAATCATAGGGGAGGATATACATTCTGAAATCCATTGGATCCACTTCCTGGGAAAGTTCATCTTTGCTTTCATTTCTGTGAGAAAATTCCAATCTATTGAATCAAAAGCTTTTCTGAAATCCACTTTGAATAGGATGCATCTTTTCTTTTGCTTCTTTGCTGCATCTATTATTTCATTTGCACACACTACCCCATCAACTATGTTCCTTCCTTTAATAAAACCTGTCTGATTTTCTGATATCACTGATGATATGACTTGCTTTAGTCTGCAGGCTAATAGCTTTGCTAGGATTTTATAGGAGCTATTGATTAGGGATATGGGCCTATAGTCTTCTGGTTTTGAAGGATTGTTCACCTTTGCAAACAATGTGATGAATGAGGAGTTCATGCCTCTTGGTAATCTTGCGGTGTGATGAAATTCATTGATGAAAGCCCCAATATCTCCCTTCAGTATTTCCCAGAATTTTTGGATAAACTTGAAATTTATACCATCTGGTCCTGGACTTTTGCTTCCATTACAATCCCATACTGCTGCTTTTATTTCCTGCTCAGAAAACTCTTTTAGGAGTTGACTGTTCTGTTCTTCAGTGAGAGTTTTCAGAGCTGGAAGTTCTAATTTTGGTTTAATAGGATTTTCTTGTATGAATTGGCATTGGAAGAATACTTTTAATCCTTCTTTGACATCTCTAACTTCCTCTTGCCATTGGTTGTTGAAATATAACCCTTGAATCTTGCTGGAATTTCTATGTTTGATCACTGTGGCATGAAAATACTTTGAGTTTGCATCTCCTTCCTTCAACCATTTCTGTCTTGATTGTTGATAGATCATTGAAGTTTGCATCTTTAGCATATTTTGTAATTCTGCCCAAATTTCTCTTTTTTGACTTTGTTCCTCCATTGTTAGCTGTCCAGATGCTGTCTTCCCATCCATTAAGGAGATAATGTCCTGAGCCTGTTTGATTCTTTTACTAATATCTCCATTTGTTTCCAAATTCCACTTCTTAATCTGTTTTCTTAGGTGCTTTACTTTCTCTTTCAGAATATATCCTTTTGTCCCTTGTATGTTCTGCGTTTTCCATGCATTTTCCACCACACTTTTCAAAGTAGGATCTGCCAACCAATTATCATAAACTCTGAATGGTTTTGGCCCCCAATTTTTCATTTCTTCTGTTAGTAAGATAGCTCAGTGATCTGATGTTTGTCTTTCCAAAGCCATCAGTATTTAACAAATTATTATTATAATGTCTAATTTTTCTAAACTTGAGTTTGTGGCTTTGGACATCACCGAAAAAAATTATTTATCATGGATTTTTGATACGGAAATCCATCTAGATGCTATGGGTCTTGGAGACACCATAAAATATGTAAATAAAGTATCTCAACAAGATAAGGCGGAAGCCATGATATTTATTCGTCACCATATTGATGACGGGCTCAAAGCAGAATACCTGACTATAAAAAATTCTGCAGATTTTTGAAAAAACCTCAAAGAGAGGTATGATCACCAGAAAATGGTGATACTTTCAAAGGCTCGTTATAATTGGTTGCATTTACGCTTACAAGATTTTAAATCTGTAAGCGAATACAATTTTGTCATGTTCAAAATCAATTATCAACTGAAGTTATGTGGTGAAAAGATTATCGATGAGGATATGCTAGAGAAAACGTTCTCTACTTTTTAAACCATTAATATGCTCCTGCAATAGCAATACCTTGAAAAGAGTTTGAATAAGTATTACGGACTAATTTCGTGTCTTCTTGTGGTTGAAGAAAATAACGAGTTACTAATAAATAAAATCAGCAATCATGTCTCAGTGGTTCTGTTTCATTCCCAAAAGTGAATATGAATACATTTAACCAAGGCCCCCACCGTGGTCGTGGTCGTGGACATGAAAATTGGAAAAATCATCCTTATTTTCGCCGCAACAATCCCAATAATACAAATAACCACCATAAGTGAAAAATGATGATTTGCAAGGTCGCAACAAAGAATCTCAGGACAACAAGAATGTAGAAAATGTTTGTCATCGATGTAAAATGAACAATCATTGGTCCCATACCTATCGTACGCCAAAACACCTTATAGAACTTTATCAAGTTTCAAAAGTTAAAGGGAAGAATGCAGAGATAAAATTTATCCAAAATTCAATGCAGAATGTAAAAATAAATTTTGTTCAAGATGATTCCTCCATGACAACTTTGATGTGACACATTTAGATATTGTTGATTTCTTTATTCACCCTGATCACATAAATAGTGGCAAAATATCTAATTTTTTTTGGTATTTTATCTAGCACTCAGTATTATGCTTGATTTATTATGTAATCGCTACTTTATTATAAGTTTGATTTCGTTTATTTCTTACTGTTACTTATTTATTGAAGATAACT
>JAOWBN010051702.1:0-21167 GCA_028565015.1 Pinguicula moranensis
CAGAGATTGATGATATCAGTTGCCTGGTTGAGAAGTATAATCATTTTCTTCTGTGATATCCATGGCTTGCTCTCTAAGGTCGCCTTCAGCTCTTCCCATGCATCCTTTCTTGGCTAGAAGAAGTAAGGACTCAGAGGCACAATTCCATGGCGTGGTAGGACTTGATCCAAGCCAAGACCAATGTTCTTGTCCATCCAGAAAAAACTTTATGTTGGAAAATAATTTTGTTTAAAGTTATTTTTACAAAAGGTTTATTTAAAGTTTTTTTTTTTTTAGATTCAAAACAAAATGAATTTTATGGGCTTCCACTTAATTGGGTTAATCAATGATATGAGTTTATGACATTGATTTGAATTGAGTTCAAATCCAATACCATTTATCTATGGCTATAAAGTCGATTTCAGTCAAACCTAGGATATGCTCATTGAGAAGCTGTGAAGTGGGTTCTGAAATATCTTAAATGTACCAAGTCTTATGCACTTTCCTATAAGACAAACTCTTTGGATATATATGGTTATTCAGATTTAGATTATTAGGGTTGTATTGATACCAGAAAATCTACTTCTGGATTTATATTTATGTTTCTTAGGGTTGCTATTTCATGGAAGAGCACGAAACAATAGATTGTTGTTCAATCTATCATGGAAACTGAGTACGTGGCTATGAATCATGCGACGAAAAAAGTAGTGTTCTTGAGAAGATTTATGAATAAGTTGCTTATAGTTCTATGTGTGGAACATTCTATTAGGATTTTGTGTGATAACACAACTGCCATAGTTATATCGAGAAATCCAAAGTGTCATTCCAAAGCTAAGCATATAGAAGAGAGATTTCACTACAATCTAGCAAATTCTTTTACTAAATGTTTAAACATTTCTATATTTGTTGAACATGTGAACTTTATAGGGCTTGTTGTTTTGTCATTCAAATCTAGGTAGGAGTATTTTTTATTCATTTATATCTTGATGTGTTTGATACGTGTGATTGATTTTCACTGGATTTGATATGTGCATACATGTTGTTCCAACTCATGGTCTAGTCTCACATGGTTTATACTTTGGGTGTTACTAATGGGTTTGTGGGATGACATCTATAAGGTACAAGGCTTGTCTGTGAGTCGAATAGCTCATGCCTATGGACATGGTAGGGGAATAGTCCTTAGTGACCTATATCAGTCATTGTTGCTATAATAGCAAGCATACTGTACTAATGAGCATCATTTGATCGTTGGATCTAGTTTAGTTTTCTTGTTATACCCAACCTCGGTATAGTGAAAGTAAACTATGAAGACTCGACATAGCTGTGTGGTTTGTAATTGGTATACTCAGGCATTATCCTTGAAAATAACATTAAGTGGGAGATTGTTGTAAAATAATTTTGTTTGAAGTTATTTTTACGAAAGGTTTGTTTTGAAGCTTGTTTTGTTTTAAATTATTTTGGAGTCAAAACAAAATGAGTTTTATGGGTTCCACTTAATTAAGTTGATCAAGGATATGGGTATATGAGATTGAATTGAATTGGACTCAAATCTAATACTATTTACCTATGGCCAAAAAATTAAGTGGCAAAGGACCTGCACAATAATGGGTCAAGTTAAATATATATACATCCAAGGTCACACGGTTGTCGTATCCAAGGATTTCTTTAGCCAGACTAGTTTCCTTCGAGAGAAGAAAATTCGTACAATTATGAGATCCTTGGGCTTTGAAGCTATTGAAGATTTTAGAAGATAACCATGAAAGGTAATTCTTGATTACTTTAAATGATTTATTATTTGTGTTTGAAAAGCCTCTCCAACACTTCAGGAACAACCTTAGCTTTCCAATGGATCTTGCATCCTTTACAAAAACCAAACCAAATCAATATACAAAGTAAATCTCGTCCTTAAGCAAGGTCTGGGAATGGTGAAATGTATTCAATCGTGCCCCTACCTCCAAATTTGGAATTCGGAATTATAAATCGGATCGGATTGAAAAAATTGTTCGAAAATTCGGAATTTCCTAATTTCTAATTTTAAAAAAAAATCTGTTTATGCTCAAAACAAAGTCATTTCGTTGACACTAAAATGACGTCGTTTTGAACATGTAAATAAACACTCGAACTCAAAATGTGAAATACTGAAATCTGAGAATTGAGAAAATAGTTTATAAATCTGAATCGTGCGTCTCGCTCTCGCCGTCTCCTTTGAATCATGCGTCTCAACGTGAAGATTGAAGATTGAAACTGAAAACTCCTGCTCGACTTGACTACTTCCATCCTCCTTTGTCCTTCCGAGTCAGACGCCTTCCGAGTCCTTCTGTTTGAACGGTAGATGTATGTGTCAAATTTTTTCAATTTCCATCCCTGTTCTATACACATTTTTAACAATGTTTATTGTTTGGCTACATATTTCCAGTTTAAACAGTCTAACAAACAAAAAACATCTTTAGAATAATAGTTGTTAAATTAAACTGCACACTAGTAGAGTTGTTATTTGTTAATTGCATTCAATCCCTAACAAACAAATTGAACCATACTTCGGTTCAATCCCTCACAATCTAGAGTTGTTAATTGCATTAAATCCCTCACAATCTACTGTCTTGGTTTAGAATATTGAAATTTGCCTAAATTTTCATCTGTCTGAGGAAGGGCAGTGTTGGTTGAGATGATTGAATTCATATTTTTTTTCCATCACTCCGTGTTCTCTTTGTGTTTAGGAGATTGTGTTCTCTTCCGAGTCTTACTGTATTCCGAAGTTTAATGGTACCTAAGACCGTTGAGGGTTTAATATTTGCTCAAGATTGGTTGAAAGATAAGGAAGAAATCTTCTTTCACACCAATGAGACGGAGGATCGAGAGAGTTACGTGATGGACTCAGGTATGCTTTAGAATAGTAATCCTTTAGCAACAACGACACAATAGAAGATCAATGTATGTTCTTTTTCTTTGGCAGACTTAGGTAAAGGATCAGAAGAGGAAGCCATGGTTGAGGGGATCACATTCACAGAGACAACGACCGACCCTAACCTAGACAGGTATTGATCTGCCTGATAGATGATAGATTTTGCTAGATGTGTTGATTGCTCAACTAATGTTTGTCCTTGTGTTGTGAAGAAGATGATGTTGAGGAGCCCAACCCATCTCTGAAGAAGGGTAGAGAGAAGGTAAATATCCCTAACATAACGAGCAGGGGATGAGGGCAACTATTTTAAATTAGAGTTCCATCATTGGGATCAGACAAACTAATGAGACCGAAAGAAGCTATTATGATTTATCTTTTAAGTCATTAATTTTGCTTTTAACATTCTTCTTGTTTTACTTTTTTGTGTTAGAGGATGGATCGTAGTGTGAGGTGTTGTGTTGGCTATGAAGAGGAGGATGTTTCCCGCAGTTTGTAATGTAGCAATGCAATGAAGAACTCTTTTAAGTGCTTCAGTGTAAAGTACTATTTTTTGGAACAAATATGGGAGGAGTTTCTTTGAGGGAAACATTTGTGTTTGTTGGGATGAGAAATGGAGTTGTTATTCTCGAACAATTACTTTAGGGTTTAAACTCTAAATGGTCCAGTCCAGGTTATTAGATGACTGAAGGAATAGATGCTACAGCCTGCAGGTGGTTCTTAGATTAATCACTATTTTATTTAGTGTATTGTGTTTTGTTGTTGATGGATGGTGATGAACTCACCATTGGTTATGTCTTTCTTAGTTCTTACTCGTATCGTATGTAGGGAACCGTTCAGGGTGTTGCAGGAGCCAGGAGGTGGGATAGGCCGGACAACATATAGATGGAATGATCTTGGATTTTATTATTATTATTATTATTATTATTATTATTATTACTTTTAGGAAATTCGGATTTTTTGAACCGAATTTCCGAAATTTTGAATTTTTGTTTTTGGAAATTTGGAAATTCTGAATTTCCGAACCAATTTCCGAATTCTAAAATAAAATACGAATCAGTTCGGAAATCACATTCCATTTCCGAAATAATTTCGGATCGGATCAGAAATTCCCATTTCCAAATTCCGAATGTTCAGGCCTAGTTTGGTATTCAGACAGAAGGAGGATAATAAGTGATTTATGGTAGTTATCCTAGTTCGGCCCCAGTTTGGTAGCCGAAATTGTGCGATCCTCTTCCCGGAGCATAACGTCTCGGGTAGGGATTACTCCCTGATAACTTCGCATTTTCTGTCCGGCTACAATGCAGGGTTTGCGCAACCCTGCATTTATCCCGTATTGTAAATTGACTATTTTGCCCTTACCCTTCATAGTTATTAGGACTAAATACCAGGTATAAAAACTTGTCTACAACCCTCATTTGCCACAACCCTTCAACAAAGTTTTTGAAACCTCCGCCAGTGACATCTTCCCGTCGAACACGTCGTCTCCTCCCGTCCTCGGCTACATTTTCTCGGCGACAGCACGCAGACCCTACTTCCACACTCTCCAATTTCAGTCAACAACGTAATTCTACATTTACATTCGTATTCGTCAATTTTTTGTTGATTTAGGGTTACGACTTTCAGTAAATTTTGGTTGATCCACCCACTATTCCAGATAATATTTTGTGGGTTTATGTTTGCATTCACGCATCCTCCTTAAGCTGCTGATGCAGTTCTAGAATTTAATAGTTGGTTTCGACAATTATGCTTTCCAATGCCATCAATCAGAGTACATTGTACCCTAGTGGCCTTTCTCAGATATAAACTTCTATATTTTCAATAGAAGTTTTTTTGGCGATAGTGTAGGAATATTGTTTACAGATTTATTTATTTATTTATTTTTGATAAGTAGTTTGAATTATTTGAATCAGGTTTTGGGTACAGGTAAAGGCCATGATTGCCCGACATTAGTGGGCCAATCATCCCAGAAAGACACATATAGCAACATCACAGTGGAAAAAAGTGCTAATACGGAGTCTCGGGTGTCTTATCCAATCCGCCATCGAGATGGAAGCCAAGACTTTCTCGTATGCTGTGTGCCAGCACCAAGACTGTACCTGGATTTTTTCTATAGCCGAATTATGGTAAAATGTTTTATGTCTGAATCTTATATCATTTCGCATATTCCATAAGGTCCAAACAGGCAATGCTAAATGGATTTCCAAAGATGATTAACTGATCGGTGTGGTGTGAGACCCACGTGTGCCCAGAGATGTGATAGAGGTTTGTTATGTCCCACTTACTTTAATCCAAACCAATGATATACGGCTGACCAAATGGCATAAGAACTTGCGCAAGCCCAAAATAAATGTGGAGATACCTTCATCCGCAACTCCACATAAGTTACATAACAATCTTCCTCCGTTGAGACACCACACAACATTAAATTATCTGTCATGGGATTCTTAGCTGGAGCACTTTCCAACAAAATGCCATAACCTTGAACGGAGATCCGGTGCCCCATATGTGAGCTAAATTGGGCACGACAGGTATCAGATTTTCGTGCGTCAGGTAAAGGGCAACCACTCCGCATGGTGTATGCGCCAAACGTAGTCTCCGCCCAGCACCATGTATCTACACCACCGGCCGGGAATGCATCTTGCAATTTGCTATCCATACCGCGCAGAAGTAACATTTCGTGCCTGCTCAACAGCCGACGCCATGACCACTTTGCACATCGGTGTGTACCGTCTGCCTGTCACTTTCTCGCTACCCGAACGCCTTTATCTACTGCCTTGGAATATAAACAATTATCTCGTCTGGCCAGTGTCTCCATGCCAAACCAAATATCTTCCCGAAATCGAGTCTTCTCACCGTCACCCAGCACCCATTTTAATCTGTCCACAAACCAACTCTCATGGCAAATTATTTTCCTTAAATCTCGCCACCAACGTGTACCAGACCTTGATTCGTGTAGATCACCCTAATCATCATGTGGATGCCGTGAACTAAAGTATTTGGTAATAATCAGTTCACGCAAAGAGCATTTTTCATCCATTTTTAGTCTCCATCCCCACCTGGCAAGCAAGGACACATTGAAATAACCAAGATTCAAAAAAAAACCAATCCACCTAACTCCTTGCTTCGAGACATAACTTCCAAAGAGATCCACGAAACTGAGTTGTTCTCGGACGAACGAGATTTCCACAAGAAGTTACGACAAATGCAAATCATATCATGGATAATAGATTGAGGCGCCTTGTACATTGAGATGAAATAAACAGGCATGCTACTCAGAATACTTTTGATCAGAGTCACTCAACCGCCGAATGACAAATGTAGCCCAAGACGCTATCTTATTTTTCATCACCAAAGTTAGGTTTGTCCAAGAGTTACGGGAGTCTGGACCCACCGGAATACCAAGGTACTTGAACGGAATAGTCATGATTGAGCAATATAGTACACGAGCGAATTGTTGTGCAAGTCCGCAGATATATTGAGCCCAAGTATACTACTTTTCTGAAAGTTGATGCGGAGTCCCGAGACCAACTCATATGATCATAAAACCCCTTTCATGACTTTAATATTTAAGATATCACCCTCACCCAAAAAAAGTGTGTCGTCCGTATAAAGCGAGTGTGTATAAGATTTATCACCACATTGAATACCTCGAAAACCTCCACGCAACAAAAAACTGGACAGAAGCATATTAAGCCCTTCTGTAGCAATCACAAATAATAAAGGGGATAGTGAGTCACCTTGGCGTAGACCTCGCTCAAAATTGAATATACCAGAAGAAGAGCCATTAATAATTACTGAGCCTGATGAAGTAGACAAGCAAGTTTGAATCCACCCGACCAATTTATCACAAAACCCCATCTTCTGCATCATCGATATAAGAAACTCCCAATTGACAGAATCGAAAGCTTTTTTGAAATCGACCTTTAGAAAGATTGCAGCTTTTCTCGATTTGTTGATATAGTGGAGAATCTCACTTGCAAGCAGGATGCCGTCCTGAATTTACCGACTTTTGATGAATGCCAACTGTTGTGGCGATATAAGTTTATCAATTATTTTCCTCAGCCTGTTTGCATGTAATTTTGAATGTATCTTGTATGCACTTTCAATCAAGGAAATAGGCCGATAGTGACCAAGCTCGGACGGCGACAACACTTTAGAGACCAAGATGATAGAAGTGGCATTTAAGCCTCTCACAAATCTGCCAGAATAGTAGAAGTCTTGAAGAAAATCTATGAAATCTTGCTTAACTGTTGCCCAATGAATATTGTGAAAGTTAATACCATCGGGACCGAGGCTTTTACGGCTGGAACAGGACCATAATGTAGCATATATTTCATCTTCTGTGAATTCGGATGTAAGTAGCATATTATCTTCTTCAGATAGTCTCCTCTCACAATCACGAATTATCCGTGGTCTTGCATGATCAGTTTCTATGAAATTGAAAAGTAGGAGAGGATACCCTATTTTACTGCGGGGACCGAATCGGTCTAGATCCCATCAAAATATAGCCCCTGAATATTGTTCCTGTGACGCCTCTTCCGAACACATGCGTGGAAAAAAATTAGAATTCCCATCACCCTCCGTGATCCATTTTGAGTGAGATCGCTAATATATAATAGAAGACTTCCGGGTTAGATTTGCTTTTCATTCGGAAGAAGCTACTTTTCTTTCTATGATCTCCTCGGGGACACGTGTGCGAAGTTCACCTTCAATATCCAACCAATTCAGCTTTGCATTCAACTCCTCAATTTTTCTATCCACCTTACCAAACACCTCATAGTTCCACTTCTGAAGTTGCTGCCATAGATATCTGATGCGGCAGTGAAGAATATAGGATTTAGAGCCAGAATTAGAGTAAGAGTTCCATGAGTCCATGACAAAGGAGTTGAATTCGGGATGAGTGTCCCAATAGTTTAAAGTCATGAAGATCTTGGGTCCCCAATCACTCACCGGTGTGTGCAGCATAATAGGGCAGTGGTCCACTATGGATCTTTCCATTGCAATCTCTGTTAGGTTCAGCCAAAGCGTAGCTCACCGCTCGAAAAATAGAAATTGATCAATTCGACTGGCTCTAGTTCCGCTTCCATTTAGCCATGTATAGGAGAAACGCTGTAGAGGGGGGTCAATAAGCTCATTTTCCAAAATAAAGTCATTAAATTCTAGCATGTCAGGAGTAGGGGATCCGGTAAAATTCATACGTTCCTCCCCATCCCGAACTGTATTGAAATCACCAACTAAACAAACTGCAATGGAGCTTACATTAAAGAAATCTTGAGAGTTGATCCCATAAAAGACGTTTAGTTGCCAAATCTCCACTTTTAGCATAAACATTTATGATCATTACCTTTGCATCGTTGGATAACCACGTGCCCTCAACTATTAATAAATTCGGTAGGGCCGTGATTGTTTCAGCCATGAATGAGTATGTTGACCATATTGATATAAGACCACCTGAACGGTCAAGTGAGGGCCTGACCGCCCAAGCAAAATCACAATGTCCCCAAAGTTGTTGAATCAAGAAACGATCCGCAGATTCTTTTTTAGTCTCCTGCAAGCATAGCCACTCGATAGAATTGAATTTTGATAATTTGTTCACTTCCCCTAGCCGACCCAGAACTCCTAATCCTCAAACATTTATAGACATCAGCTTCATCATTTAATGTTGGATGCCTCGGTTGGTGCCGTTCAGCGGTTCACCAGCCAAATTCCCTTTTCCATCTTAATCAGCCGAGAGACCATTACATCATCAGAATGGTCAGATTGAATCCCTATTAATTTCCCAAGAGACCAGATAAAATTAGCTTCCTTAACCTCTGCAGGAGACAACCTAGTTTCTGGTGTTCGTATAGAATCATCTGTCATATCAACCTAAACAAGCGAGTGTTGTATCAATTGTGCCATTGGCGCGACATGAGCCTCTAGGGGAGGAGCAATCTCTATAGAAATTAAAGCATCAGTCAGATTCAAGATTGAAGACGAAGGCCTATAAGGATGGGCCCTTGCTGCATGGCTGATTGAGCCGGCATACATCTTCTTGCATTTTGACTTTTTTCCCAGTGGATATATACGGATCAAGCTCAAAGGGATCATCATTGTGACTTCCTGAAAACGACCCTGATCCTTACACCTGTGAAACTTGTTCAGAGGCCACCACTGAATCTGGAATGAAGACATAAGTTAGTAGAGTGACATCAGGGACATTATCGTTCATTGCAGCCGTGTGTGATTGTGAGGGTAGCAGCACCCAATGATCGCCTGCTGCATCAATCAATTCAGTAGACTCAGGGGGGAACATGGTGTTGTTGTATATGTATTTTCCCTGAGGTCATCTTGACCAAAGAGGGTTGCTGCTCAGAATTTTTCATCGGTAATTTTCCTGCGTTCATCTCATCCGATGCGAGTTGCTGCTCTTTATGGACAAAATTCTTCATCGATAATTTCTCCCAACCACGTTTGTTCACAGTCACCAAAACAGAAAACTATTCATTTTTTAGCCCCACTTTCACAGTTTCGTCAACTGGTGAAAGTTGTTTCACCCGGACGAGAATCTGAGCACAATGCATTGAACTACGTCTCGCTGTATGGTTATCAAGATGGACAAATGTGCCAAATGAAGAAGCAATCTCCTTAAAAAATTCAGCATACCAGCAATGCGATGGGGTGCCGTGCACCTGCAACCATGCCACTCGGGTACCATCATTTCGTTCTCTTCTCCAAGGGCGAGCCACCACAAAACCAATCTTATCTCCAAAACCGCTCTCATTATCCATTTTATTTATAAGAGCATTAGTTGGATAAGAGATCATAATTTCCCCCTTCCAGCCGAATTAGTTTACCTTCACTCAGGCCCTGTTCTCTCATATTCATCATAATATTATTTTCCTCGACACCAACGTAAGGTAAGTCAATAATACATGCTTCGAGCCATTTTGCTTCTTTAGGATCCACCTCAAATTGTAACACTTTCTGCAGAGAAGTTTTTGTTGGAACCACTGGTCTTGTTTCCCCTGGCAGAGGCTTTGTGACTCTGGAATTTGCTTTCAGATCCTCAGAGGCTAAACTAGTCGCAGATTTCCTAACTCTTTTCACCATCAGTTTGCACGCACCCATCCACAAACCAGTCTTGTTTTTCTCCAATTCAATCACATTCGAGACAGGGGCAAATCGAACAAATCCAAAGCGGCAGGCTAAAGTTAATTGGTTACGGGGAATGAAGACATCCCTTACATCTCCAAAATCCTTGAAGATATGATGGAGATCATTTTCTGTACATGTCACCGGAAAATTCGATACATAAAAGGAGTCACACTCCGCACGAAGACACTGGATATAGGATGACAATGGTGGCCAAGGCCTTTCCTCCACCTGACCTTCCATCAATTGTTTACACCGACGTCGTTGCACTTCCCAGCCATCCATAGTCGGTGCCGCCCCCTCCATGTGCACATCTGAATTTTCTCGTGTTGCTACAGTGTTTGACAGGAGAGATGCCATCACCACATCCGAGTCCTCCATCATTTCTACATGTGTATTCACTACATTCCCTCTACTTCCATCAATATTCACCCCTCCTCTACCAACAGTCGCCCTTGTATCAGTTTCTTCCTCACCACACAGTGAACCAGAAGAGTCGCCCTATGGTTAACACCCAAGTTGCTGGCTACTGGCGTTGCCAGTAACTCCTCATTCAAGGATCGGCCTTTAGCCGATCCAGCATCCTTAAGCACGCCCGTCTCCTTCCCCACATCGATCTCAGCCAATGGATGATTGTACGTTTTAGCCAGAGGGCCAAAATTGCCCGAGCTTTCTTTTCCTTTCATCGAATTTTATTCCTTGTTGACAGATTTAAACTTCTATATTTTCAATCTAGGTGACAAAATGTTCATTGATACTATGACAAACTGGCATGTTGAGTAGTGTGCACAGAAATTTGACATTGTGTTGGAAGTCATTATGTTATCAAATCATTGAGTGTTTTCCAACATTATATTTACTCTTCCAGAAATCCATCTACATGACAAGTTCCAACTTCTCTGCAACTTTTTTGGTCAATCTGTATTTTCCAAGGTATCTTCCGTCCAGTTCGTTTAATTTTCTGATTACTGTTTTTCTAGGAATTCAAGAAAAGCTATATCCACTCTTGAATGAAATTAGAAAATAGTTGGAATTGAACTTATTTGACCACTGTTGATAGTATAGTGTTCAGAAACTGTTATTTTCCATGAGACAATTTCATCCTACATGTTCTGCATACATACTAACATGTTTTGTACAAATATTAGGATTAACGACTTCTTTACTTTCGGGTAGGAGCACTGGACGTTTAGGTTTTTGTTGTATTGTAAAACAATGCTTAGTATGTGGGCTCATTCATCTTATTTGAATATGGGTTTTAGTGAAATGGAACACCCTAGGAATATGCTGTATGTATCGGATGCCACGACTTTCTTGCTATTCGCAAGTGTCGTTGTGGAAGCATTGCCTGCTATCTTAGCCTTAGCAAAATAAGAAAAAAATAGGTCCATGTATTTGCGTACACGTAAGCGCAAATGTGATCGGTTGGAACCTCCTAAATACCTCATACTTGACAAGATTTCTGAGCAGTTGACCTTCCTGAAGCGAATTACTCAAGAGACAAATAGAGAGTGTTTCAAGAACTTTAGGATGTCGAACAAAGTGTTCATTGAGTTGTGCAAAGTTCTTAAAAAGGATTGTGGGTTAAGGGACGACATGTACGTGTCGATAGTTGAGAAGGTAACTATTTTCCTATTTTCCCACGTACACTTGCCCACCACCAGAAAAATAGAATTTTGCAAATTGACTTCCAGCGTAGTGGACAAACGATCAGCCTAGCATTCCCAGGTTCTACGGGCGGTTCTTAAGCTGCGTAGCGGACTATTAGTCCAACCAACTCCCGTTGACGCGATAAATACTGACAAGACGTGGAAATGCTTTCAGGTAATTTATTTCATACACTTTGATGCCTTACATTTTAAATACTTACTAACAAATGTTCTTACTTCAATTAGGGAGGCGTGAGAGCACTATACGGTACATAGGTACCCGTTCACATTCAGGCAAAAGATCAAGCAAGGTATCAGACCAGAAAAGACCATTTAGCGATAAATGTCCTTGGAGTTTGCAACGCCCAAGGCCGGTTTGTCTACATGCTCTCAGGGTGGGAAGGATCAACTGCAGATGGTCGTGTATTTCGGGACACACTGACTCGTACAAATGGATTGGCAGTCCAGAACGGTTAGTGCAAAATATCAATTGTACTTATATATTCGTTTTCATTTAATTAAATAACAAGACTGTTTTTGGTATTTGTAGGTACGTATTACCTGTGCAACAGTGGCTACACTAATTGTAACGATTTCTTAACTCCGTATAGGCAGACGAGATATCATCTCCAGGAGTGGGGTGGTTCAAATCATAGACCACAAAACTATAAGGAATTGTTCAACTTGCGGCACGCCGCAACACGAAATATCATAGAGAGGGTATTTGGGATTATGAAGAAACGCTTTGCTTTGCTATGGAGCCCAACGTTCTATCACATCAGTACCCATTGTGATATTATTCTCGTATGTGGTTTACTATATTATTTTGTGATGAACGTAACACCGTTAGATCCTGCATCTAACCCCCTCTTTGGAATTGAAGATGCCAATATGGTTAATGGCGAGGTCAAGGAGCACATTGAGATATTCCAAAGTTCTCAAGGCTAGACTGAGTTCAGGGATAATTTGGCGAACGAGCTTTGGGAGACCTACCATTCAGCAGGGACGAGATGTACACTATCTACAATACATTGGCTTAGTGTTTAAAAGTTTTTTCGCATTGCTGATCTTTCTTATATGAGTATGATTGGAATAATTGATTTGTGTTCACATTAGAGTGTGCACTTTTAAGTTTTACAATCGTCGTGTCTCTTTCACAACCAAATTGTAGTATTCTTATGTTTGTTGTATGCAGTGAAGATAGATGCTTTGAGCAAGTGTGACGACGATATAGAAGTTACCTCTGACCCATTTTAAGAGATGACCCAACCTACTCCACTGGCTAAGTCCAGTTTAAAAGCACCCTACAAACAACCTGGAAGCGCATCCGAGGTAGTTGGGAAGAAGATTAAAGTTGAAACATCTTCAGAACCAATCAACAATAAGAAGGTATATCTAAACCCAGATGAAGAGAAGGAACTATTAAATGCTTTGAGAGAGTTGGCCATTGGAAGGCCAGTCAAGGATGGAAATGTGGTACGCACACTAAGGTTGCTGCAAAGGTTCGGGCAATTGTGGCATGTAGTACCATCATAAGCAAGAACGTTGAGAACAAATGGCATAACTGGGGAAGACAATATCGTCTGTTCAATGATTTCTCAAATATGAGTGGAGTGGCTATTGATCAAGTGACACACGCGGTGATCGTGGATTTAGAGGACATGTGGGTTGAGCTAGCGAAGGTATTACAATGCTAAATGTTTCTTTTACATCACTAAATATTGCTTTCCTTTTAATGCATTGTGTATGTATGATACATCAATAAATGTTGCCCCAAGTTTTACTAAATATTACTTTCTTTGTAATGCATTATGTAGGTTAATAGCAAATTGTCGCAACTAAAAGAAAAGTCGTTCCCATATTATGAAGTTTGGTGGGAGTTATTTGGCCAGCACCGTGCTACAGGATCAGGAGCGAGAGACCATCGAATTACTGAGAACGACCTGCCTACAATGCCTGTAGATAACCAAGAAATACTTGATGAAACAGGAAGAGTCAGTTGCAAAGGCATCTCCGGTACTTGCAGAGAAATCCCCATCAGGTCAGGATGATGCTTCTAGTGTGAGTCATGGGAAGCGCAGGAAAACAAGCATGGATGGCACGGCTGCCCTAACACATAGAATGGGAGACCTGATCACAAATGTTGAGCAAGTGTGCATGAAGGTGGCTAAACGTTTTTCCAAGCATGCGCATATTGTTGATAATGAGATGGGATTGGAGAAATCAACCAGGTTGCTCAATGATCTCAGTGGATATAAAGAAATAACTGGCATGACTAAAATTCACCTGGTTGAGCACTTGATGATGAATGAGGGCCAGCATCTTTATTGGTATAGTACGGATGAAGATGGACATGCAGAATTTGTACGACTATTTGTTGATGGTCAGCTCAAGTGAACAGATTATATTTTTTTGTTTAGCCTTGATGGTGTGCATCTTTTGTATCCGGACCTAGTTCATGGCATTTAGTACCTGTTTAGACTATCATGCTTTGTACCTGACATGGTTGATGGCATTTAGTTTTGTTTAAATGGTTATCTTAACTTTGAAATCTTCTTGGATCTTAATTGACATTGTTGATGCCATTTGATTTTATTTAAATTGGTGTCGTTTCTGAGAGACACGTTCAATTTTTATATAAGTTTTGGTGATTGGGATTTGTAAAATTTGTTTTTTTTTTCATGCAGATGGGGCTCATGAAGAAACATGCTTCAATTATACCATCCTGAAGGGTATTGAAGGTTGTAGAACATAGATCTGGAGGACAAATGAAGGGATGCTGAAGGTGTAAGGACAAATCATTGTTGACGAGAGACGCAAAGTTGCTATTCCTGAAGGGAAGTCAAGATAGGTGATAATTCGGCATGGATAAGAACAAGCGCGGATCTAGAAAAAAAATTTAGGGGGGCTAAAATTTGTGTTGCATTAAAAAAATATTTAGCGGTAAAAATAATTTTTTGGGGGGTGATAATATTTTCTGTTATGATTTTAACACTTATTTTCTATTATGATTTAGGATTACATGGATTTCGTCAGCTATACCTGCCAAACATATAAAGGAATCTCCATAAAATAAAAAAGAATATGAAGTTGTTTGATCATTGAGTATACCACTTAATTCATTTCATTCATCATAACTATTTTTATTTTGGTCAAATTAGAAAACCTTTTTCTTATTTTCTAATTTTTTTTATTTTTATTTTTTATATTAAGAAAAAAAATTATATTTTAAGGGTGAGGGTGGAGTGGAGTGGGGTGGGAGGGGGCTAGCCGGGCTAGGGTCAGGCCTAACCCCCTCCGTCTGCCATTGGATAAGAAACAGACTGATAGGAGAGGAACCTTGAGAATGGGCCAGAAGAAAATGGGCGGTGGGCTTTACAAGAAGCCCTTTTCCTCTGTTGAAACTAGATTAGGCCGTTCTTATCCGTGACATGTTGTCCTAATAGTGGCTTTGCTTCCTGATTATCAAGAGGTACATAGATCAAACCCCGTTGGAGGATATTTCGGGGCTAGGCCTACTCGGGCTTCTGCCCGAGTTACTAAGGGGTGCATGGTAAGGCCGAGCTGTGCACTCCTGAGGATTAGTCGGATATGTGAAGATAAGTGAAACACCACTAGGACACCATGTCCTAACACCTCAGTCTCAAAAAAAAGATTAGGCTGTTCTTCACACTTAGCCAACTTATCTTAAAAAAACTAGCTTTATACGAACAGCATAGGCTCCACACTTGTTGTTACGAATAAAAAAAAATAGAATTATTAAAATAAAAATAAAAAAATAGAAAGAGTTTAAAATCTTACAAAAGTTCCAAAATTCCTTTAAATTAAAGGTATGGGTTATACTACATAATAGTAGAGTATGACTATTTTATAATCAATTTAATAAAGTATTTCCCGAAATTTGTTATATATATAATAAATAAGTATATTTATAATATAAATATTCATGCAATGGAATAAAAGAAATAATAAATTAAAATAAGTGAACAAATATAATAGCAATAACATGTGGCCAAACTTTAGTCAATGGATGATCTAGGAAACAAAATTGATGGGGGCTAAATTTTTTTGTGTTGCATTAAAAAAAGATTTTAGGGTAAAAATAATTTTTTTGTGGCGAGAGTATTTTCTGTTATGATTTAAGATTACAGGAGCTTCGTCAACTATATATATCAAACATGTAAAAGAATCTTTATAAAAAATAAAAAGGATAAAAAATTGTTTGATCATTGAAAAACTCACAAACATAAATTATTTGACTAAATTATTTTGGGCGAGTAATGGAAATAGAGAGGGGAGAGGAAGACTGTTAGCTGAGTATACCACTTAATTAATTTCATTTATCATATCTATTTTTATTTTTTAATATGTAGCTCTGCTCAAATTAGAACAATTCGATATTTTTCTTTTAAATAACTAAGAAAAATTTATATGTTTTCTTATTTCCTATTTTTTTTTTATTGGATAAGAAAAAAAATTGCATTTTTGGGGGTGGCGTGAAGGTGGAGTGAGGGAGGGGGCTGGCTAGTCTAGGGCCAGGCCTAGCCCCTAAGTTCGCCATTGACTTTAGTCTTTTTTTTAGGTAAGTAATTTTTCATATATCAAAGTGTAAGTATATGAATGTGACTCTCAGGTCACCAACCAACATCTATCCTACCAGATCTATTTTACAACACACAAATGTCTTCAAGTCAACTTCTAAATAGAATTGAGCAACATAGCTTTGGAAATCTTAGCCAATCACCCAGAGTTGTGCCCATGTTTTTTTTTAATGAGCTGTGATCCAGTGCCAGAGCTTAATCTTGACGCATTCACCGGGTGTTCCTGGTTGAGTAGGAGAATCAAAACGTATAGCGTTCCTATCGCACCATATTACCCACATTGTGGCTTGCCATACAACTTTCCATTCCTCTTTTCCGACTTTTCCTTTGAGCATATTCATATGGTACACGAAATGATGCTTAATCTCTGCTTTGTCATTGAATAGTTGTCCGAACCATACATATATTTCTTGCCACAGTTCTTTCGCCTCTGAGCAGATGAGGAACAAGTGCTGAGCAGTTTCTAAACATCTCCCACAGTATACACATCTCCTCGCATTTATGTAAATCCTCACCCCACGATGTATAAGATTATCTACCATAGGTATTCAGTTATTGATAAGGCGCCACGAGAAGAATTGAATTCTTTTTGGTGATATTGTACCCCAGATTTGTGATGTAACTGGCCTGCTGTTGTCACTGTCGTGGCCAGCTTCATGCAGAATGTTATAGGAAGAGGCCACTGTGAATTGCCCTGTGTCATTTGCTAACCACTGCCAGTAGTCCTGATCTTCAGTTTCAGTTTCAATATGAGGAATGTCTTTCATCAAATTCTCAAGTAGTAATACTTCACATGGTCTTAGAGTTCTCTTGAAAATAAGATTCCAGTAGCGGCCTTCTCCTGATGATGAAATCATGTCGTTCACACAGGTGTTCTTTTGTGAGCTTATCCTGTACGGCCGCTCATAACTTGTTGCTAAGCTTCCTGCATCAAACCAGTTGTTGTGCCAGAAAAGAGACTTGTCCCCTCTTCTAACTACTAACTTCATCTTGCTATTCAACATTTGTTCTTAAGACAGTTTCCATATATTTTTCCTAGTATTCGAGATAGCATCAGGCATTGAAATCAAACGCTAGTCCGCCGAGTGATCATTAGCTCTGAAATACTTTGCATTGATTATCTTACTCCATAGACTATCAGACTCATTTCTCAACCTCCAAAGCCACTTGTACATCAAGGCTTTGTTCATGTTAGTTAAATTTTTGAACCCAATACCTCCTTGCTCTTTTCCTTTGCATAAATCTTGCCATCTGAACCAATGAATGCATCTATTATGTATAGCCTTATTCTTCCATAAGAAAGAATTCAGTAGTTTATCAATATCCTTAACAGCCTGGACCGGAGCTTTATATAGAGAAAGGTAATACAACGGTAAATTGGACAACACAGATTTGATAAGCTTTGATATTCCAGCCATTGACAAGAACTTGTTACTCCAACTGTTGATCCTATCTCGTATGATCTTCAGCACTTTACTCCACATATTGATTCTTCGTGGATTTGCTCCCACATGAATACCCAAGTAGATGAATGGTAGTGAGCCTGTCCTGCACTGCATCAGATTAGCATATGAGTGTAATTTGTCTCCCTGTAGATTCAGTCCATATAAGCAACTTTTGGAGAAATTTATGGTTAAACCGGATAAGAGCTCAAAGATTCTTAACACTCCCTTCATCACTTTTAAATTCTAAGATGAACCAGCGGCAAAGATCAATGTGTCATCCGCATATTGTAAATGAGAGATGTGATTTGTTCCCACTTTGAGTCCTTTCAATCTGCCTATATTCACTGCCCTCTCAAGTAAGAGGTTTAGGCCTTCAACCACCGCCAGAAATAAGAAAAGGGACAAAGGGTAGCCCTGTCTCAGACCTCTTTGAAGCTTAAATTCTCCTGCACTTGAGCCATTTATCAATACAACAGCATACGGTGTGGTTATGCACTCCTTGATCCACTCTATCCAAATCCTGCAAAAGCCCATTTTGGATAGCATAAATAATACAAAATTCTAATCTACCGTATCGAATGCTTTGGCGAAGTCAACTTTAAATAAGATGGTTGGTTTCTTGCTCAGTTTCACCGATTGTACAATTTCATTGACCACCAATATTCCATCAAGGATCTGCCTGCCTTTGATGAATGTTGTTTGCTTGTTGTAAATCACCTTCGCCATAACCTGTTTCATTCGGTTTGCCAATAGTTTAGACAGAATTTTATAGGCACTGCTGACCAATGATATTGTTCTAAAATGTTCTAGTTGCACATGGTTGAGAATCTTTGGGGGAAGTGTGATAAAAGTGGGCTTTATCCCCTTGGACAGTTTACTCTCTCTGTAAAATTCTAGTAAAAAGGCCGTGAAGTCATGCTTTAAGATCTCCCAATGGTTCTGAATGAATAAGAAATTCAGACCGTCTGAACCTGGACATTTGGAGGTTGCACAGCTCCATACAGTTGCACGGATCTATTCAGCAGGGAAGGAAGGAATCAGGAGCTCATTATCTTATGCAGATAGAGTGTTGAAGACAGGAATATCCAATGTAGGCCTCTGCCAAGTTTCAGCTGAGTAATGATTTTCAAAATACTTACTGACCCCAGCTTTTAGTTCCATGACCTCCTCTGTCCAAATTCCATCTAGATATAGTCCACGGATGGAAGTTCTTTTCCTGTTATTTCTGACTTTGGCTTGAAAGAAACTAGTGTTATCATCACCATCACATATTCATTGTGTTCTTGATTTTTGCCACAGTATGGATTCTTTATTCCTCAAGACCTGCTGCAACTGTTGCCATTTTTCACCTCTTAGAATTCTATCTGCGTTTGATGGCAGGGAAGTTTCAGCACTTAAATCAAGAGTATTCAGTTCTGCTTGAAGGTTTGTAATCTGAAGATCCACATTCCCAAATACATCCTTGTTCCAGTTTCTCAACTCATATCTAAGCATTTTTATTTTTTCATGTAGCTGGACTCTGCTTGTACCTGATGAGAGCAATGATAACCATGTTTTCTTGACGAAATCTGCAAATCCTTCCTTCTATTCCCAGCTTTTTAGTGAACGAAATACTTTCGGTCCCCAGTTAACTTCATCTGTTATCAATAAAAAGGCTCTGTGATCAGAAATAGTGCGATCTAGACCAAATTGATGTATCTCCGGCCATGATCTTATCCATGAATTAGATAGAAGAAATCTATCTAGGCGACTACTGCTCAAGCCTCCTCTCCTGATGCAGGTAAATCTGTATTTGTTTAGAGGTAAGTCTATCAGCTCATTATCATTGACGAATTGTTGAAACTTCCTATTTTCAGAAGTTGATCCTACATAAGTTCCATAACGTTCCTCTGAGTTGCGGGTGGCGTTAAAATCTCTCACCACGCACCATCTTGCTTCTGCAGCAGCGTGTATAAGTGTAAGATTTTGGACCATAACCTCCTTTTTTCTCTCATAGTACACGGTGACTAGATATTTAACATTCGAACTGGTAAAGCTTCTGGCCTCCACAAGCCTTCTAGTCCTAGTACGTCTTCTTCATACTAGGAATGGGTCAACTGAAAGGTAGAAAGTTGCCACATACATATCAAACCTCCTGCACTCCCCCTAGCCGCATGAAAACACCAACCAAAATCATCATTAGGCCACATTTGTCTACAATTCAGCGATCCAATGACGATAGCTTGCTTTCTTGAACACATAATAACGCTACAGTATTCTTTCTTACAATCTCTTTTAGGTCTGTTCTTTTCCTCGGTGATCCGAGTCCACAAATGTTATAAGATAGGGTAAACTCAACTTGTCATAAAAATTCAAAACACACACACTTGGAATAGATCTCTTGCTGATTGTACCTATTTCGATGAAGTGCTATTTTAAGGATCTTGAAATCTCTTCTCTTTTTTTCTGTTTTGAAATAGACCCCTTTGCTTTTGCTTTTCAATCAAAAAAAAATCGTACACTTTATTTTTTGAACGATTTTTTTTTAAATCAGCAAGGTTACAACTCAAAAATTGAAGAAAAAAATAAAATAAAGATAAACTATCAAACAAATTTCGGCCTCAAAGCTATAGATAGCTAAGCAACCTGAACCTTGAAAGATAGTGGAAAAAACGTCCAAACTTCGCTCTGATACCAAATGATAAGAATTCTTGTCTAACTTGTGACAAGGCTTCACAACTAGATTGAAATTTTAAGAAAGAAAAGTGACGATTTTGTTGTTCCTAGCGCCTGAAGAACACATTGTGTCCAACAAGGAAAATCAAGATTTTTGTAAGAATGTTAGACGCCAAAAAAAACATCCTGAAGGTATTGAATTACCAACCAAGAATTGAATGATAAGTCCAAGAACACGATGCCACTTAACTCAACAAGATAGAAGATAAATCGAAGAAGGTTTGAAACCAAAAGATAATACAAACTCTCATAAACTTGAAAATTCAATTGTGTGGTTACAATGAGGGTGTTGTCCCCTTTATATAGAGGTAGGGGAACATGTTTAGACTCCTAAATAACCTTAAAAACATGTCCTAAATAATAGGAAAGTATCTAATTTGGATAGGAAAGAAAATAATCTAGATAAGTGATAATTAAGTAACAACCTAATCTAGAGATTTGGATAAGAAAAAGGATCTTTTGGATAATCTTTTGAAAAGGAATTTTCCTTATCCACTTAAATCTTGTCTCATCCTTGTCCAATTCATCAATTGTCGTTTTTGTTGGACTCCATTCGGATAATTCACTTTCAATTTGTTGGGTCATCAATCGTGGGCCATGCATTGCACAACAATGATGGGCCGGTCCATTTCAGGTTTTCATGGGGCCCAATAAGTATGAATGGCTCATGGCCTCCTCTAGCCCAAGTTTCTTGGATCATCAAATTCAAGGCCTCTTTGAATTTCTTGGCTCTTAGGCGTGT